>JBCAUG010528190.1:0-14946 GCA_038406175.1 Haplosyllis leylae | reverse complement strand
TTTTTAGGACGAAAAATCATTTTTCCATTTTTGTATTACGTTCAATGGAGACCGCTTTTCCGCCAGGCAGCGCTAGTGTCGATTTGCGCGGATTCATTTCCGGGTTGCTAATGCCTCCTGTACTCGGTTGTCTGATTGCAAACCATTCCACCGCCATACGGAATTATTGCATATATTTGTGTAATGATGCATGTTTCTAGGATTGAAGTGACTTTTAATGGACAAAATTGGATCTAAAGTACTGGTATATGGAAAATTTTAATTAAAAATATTGATTTTAGAACTTGCGCACTTGCGAAATTGTGACGTTTCCAAATGAGTTATTTGCTAATTGTATTATCATGTGATGGAAGAGGACAAATAGTTGTGTGATCACTCACTCAAGAACCAAAACCGACCACTGCGACTCTACAGCAAAACCAAATAGCTGTTCACTACTTGGAAAATGACATAGAGGGGGTCTGTATGACCCGTTTTCATTGTATTTGGAATTGGAATTAAATATTACCAAAATATAATGAAAAAGTGGTTACAAACACGTACATCTGTGTAGTACCCGTGAAAGTGGATCACCGAGAGTGAGCGGGAAGTTTGCCGTGTCGTCCTTTCAGAGTTTACTTGCTGTCAACTTGCAACTTCTGCTTTATTACCGATCTCCATTTAAGTGAAACGTCATTGAAAAATTTAGTGTGTTAACATTTTACTGGCAAAAAATCGGGGTCTTCTTGAATGTGTTTGCACTTTGAAGAGGACATTGCTGTTCACATCAGAAGATTTTATTCAGGTTGTCAGTAAAGTATTCGGATGTTTCGTTCTAAGAATGAGTTGTGGATCCTTTAGACTCTGGGTGTCGAGAAAATAACTGAAATTTAATGTAATTATACTTTTGCAGTGAATCGTACATCAATTATGTTATGTACAGTTTGGTAAGCTGCCACATCATTGTGGGTATTTCTCGGCGTTTTGTCATGTGCTATTATATTCAATTGCGCCACTGAAACATTGGTGACAACGGGACTCGGTACTCTATTAATTGAGTTGTAATGAACAAAATATTACCATTTCCTGTGATTATCAAGTTAGAGGCCATGGCATGTGATAACAGTGCAGATTAGCAGTGCCCGGTAATCTTATTCTTCTGGAGAGTGTTCGTCTGTCACTAAATCCAGTGACAGCACGGTTCAACCAACAGGTCAGAGACTATGATTTTACATACAGGCATTTAGATATCTAGAACTAAGAAAAGCTGTTCAGTTGAAACGTTTCTGAACATTCTCGCAGAACCGTTGATTATACATGTGTTGAGAAACATGGCCACCAGTCTATGCCAGTAACCTGGATTACCGGACTTCAATCAGTGTAAGATTAGTGTGAAATGTTGGTTGACTTACATACTGTGTGGTGGTGTTTTTTCTGAAAGATGAAAGGAATGAGCAAATATCTACACTTTATTGGGAGAAGTTAGCTGCTGGTAGGTATATTTGCAGTTGAGAATTGGAAGCCATACATCAAATAAATCCTTCTCGATTGCCTTTATGACATTTACCTACAGCTATCTATTGTTGTGATATCAACTGCCAGAAAGCTTTGGATAAAGTACTACAAGTACAAAGCGTTTAAGCTATCTGTAAACAGAAGCCTATTCCTCAAGCCATAGCCTATGCAATATGAAAGTGTACCCTGACAATTAGTACCTGAATTGTACTGCTGTCTATAGTTTTCTGCAAGTTCACCGGATCAGTTGAATATCGCCCAAGAGGTACACCTAACGACATCGCCAAAAGAACTCATGTTTTTTTGCACTCTTCAAACCATTGGTACACACGCATACTGTGTTTGGAAAAGAAGACGGGAATGCCAGATAGATGTAGAAGGACAGAAGAAGGGCGCGACGAGACATAAGATGCGACAACACAGCTGACGACCCCTCCTACCTGAAGGGTGTGGCTCGGCAACTTCAGCAGTTCTCCATTTTAATCCGTGCAGAAACACGCATATACGCGCAAACTTGGCTAGGATACACGTGTGTTAGGCTTGATATTAACTGAGATTACTTGGACTGATCCACTACCCCCCCCCCCCCCAAAAGAAAAGGAAATCCATGTTAGAACAGGATTGAAAGCTCCCTGACTGCGGAAAAGAACCTAGTAAATCAGACACCTGTTTAATTGAAGGATTGGACTTCAGGTAAAAACCACTCGTATACTTCAGGGGTTTTGAACGCCGGCTGCACCTTGAATATAAATAATGAGAGTGTAGTTAGACTGACGTTGAAGCATGTGAACGATGGAGTGCGGATGTTCGTGAAAGGACATGATTACCTGTATGAGTCGTCTGTGTATTATAGAGACTTGATGATGGATGGTTTTCCAGCTTCACAGGTAGAAATGCATCGGATCTACCTCAAATATGCGATTGACAGCTTTCTATTGGTTGCGTATGGATGGCTCATTTTATGTGCAGATATGAAATTCAGCAGATTCTAAGTATAACACAGTAAAATTTGCCAGGGAATATTGTACCTTCGAGAAGACCTCCAACGTGTAAATTGACTGGAAGTTCCTCGGAGCAAACCCACTTTCTATGGATATCTGAAGCCTTGAAGGTGATATTTGTTCAGTTCGGTGGTTCGGGTCCATGCATACTTTCCTACCAATTTTACACGAAATGACTTCACAATTAGAACCAAAAACTAAAACAAAAGTACTGAACAGTAAACAATTTGATCAAATGTGAAGTATACGTCAACAATCATTGGAAACAATTTATTGTTTTATGATTTGTGAGGATCTCCATCGTGGAAGTCATTTTAGAACATTTCTGCAGTGAGATAAATAAGCGACACAAATGAAGCTGGCAGACCGTTCAGACTGAGTGGATTTATTACATTTCTGAATTCAATGAGAATTATTGAGGATTATTAGTGACAGTGACGCAATTATTCCGATTCCACTGTGATGACTGTAGGGAATACATGTGCTACATATAATATTGGAGATATGGAGGACGCAGGAGCACCACCAATACATGACTATTATGTGCTGCGGACACCTAGTTCCACGGTGTACTATCCATTGTAAGTATTCTAATAAGGCCGTTGTTTAGTCAGTGTTATTTGTATTACTCGACTTCTTGTAGTTGGGAAAACTCACTTTGCCGTATACCATCTGGACCTGTGTCAAGTTCATTTTGCTCTTGCAATGTTTTTTTGGGGGGGGGGGGGGAGAAATCATTTTTGTGTTTGTATTGTAGTTTTGGTGAAATGGCAGTAAATCTGTTTTGCCCCTACAAAACAGGATTTGAGCAAAACTTCCAGAGGCCAATTAACTTTTACCCGCCCACCCCCAAAAAGACTCGACAGAGTAGAGCTGACTTGGAGCAAATACACTACACAACAGCGACTTTATTGGTTTCTTCTCCTGCCGACCAGTAACCCTGTATCCCTTATCGTCAGAAAATTTGGTAATATATTTGAATATTCATTCTTCTTTTGGACATCGCCTCCCATTTTGGAACAAAACAATTCATAATGGCAACGACCTGAAAAAAGAGGTTCAGGTGCAAGAATGTTATATAACATGCTGGCACAGACAAAAGTCTAAATGCATAAATAGCCAGATTTACTCCCGGCCTGAGGGAGACGCTTGTTATGATCGCCCAGATCGGCGTTATTAATTATGAATCGAATTGAATACAAAGAATGACTTTTGATCCAGGCCTTTTGCCAGCTAAATTTTAATGGTAGTAATGTTGCTTTGAAAAAGTGGGTAAGCGGTTAATGAACAGTACACGGTAGGACCAGTTTACTCACAGTTTTAAAACTGTGCAACAATTTTAAATTGATATATAGTTTTATTTTCTTGTCAATACTGTCAATTTCAGTCAAGCTTTTGCTGAAAGTAAACGTGCTGTAACTGGCAAGTGTCGTGCACCTTCTGTCGATTGTTGAAAGCCTTACGCTATGCTTTAAAATGTATTCACACTGCGCGGTGTGCACCCACAATCGATTTGTCTAAAATGTAAACAGTAAAAAAAGTATTTTCAAGTGATGTCGCTTTCGATTTCGCTCTGTGTGAAAAGTTTTAGAATTTTATCAATTAATCCGATCAATGGTCTTGCTTTAGTAAGCCATTACAATCGATTGTGAATTGGCAGCTCTTCTTGAATCCCTTCTTCTGTTACAGTAAATATTCAAAGAGAAAGAACTCTTACTTGATTATTTTCCAAATCATGAACTGAGACTACAGATTTAGGTGTGAAACCATGTCAATCCGTCATTTGGAAAATGGTCTTCACGGATTTCGACCTGGATAAAGTGGATTATTGGGACGGAACCCATGTGGTTGTCCTACGGGAGTTTAGGACACGTAAAAGAACAAACCTGTTTGGTTCCAGAACGTTCTGAATCGCAGGTGTTGGTTATTGAATTCGGCAAAGGGCATTATTGTACTGCGGGCCACAAGCATGGGCGGGTTCATTTTAAAATAATACAATTACAATTTTGTTATATTATCTAAGGGAGAACGGTTAATTACAGACTGAAACATGATTTGCTTTTCTCAAGATAGACTGTTTAATTATTTTCATCGGGTGGGTAGATATAATAGATATCAAAAATACTCGACGGAAACCTCACTTAATCATCCATTATGTTGTAGATGCATGGAGAGGTGGTGTATCAGTATATTATTAAACCCTACTCAGTCTCCATTTTAAACTCAGGTCCTAGAGAAGCATAATTTCTTAAACGAACTTCAGGTTACTTCTGCGTACAAACTATTTTATCCATCACATCATAAGACCACGATTAAGATACTTTCACATGTCGATTAATTTAATTTTTTCCGACCGCGTACGTAGTACGAGGGTAGGTAATATTTTCACAGGTGTTTGTCAGTCCACAAGGGGGGGGTGTGCCCGAGCCAGGTCCAGGTGGGGTACCCACCCCCCGGCTTGGCCCCCCCCCAGAGCGAGCACTTGCTACGCCGCAGTCGGTATGCCTCTTGCGTTCACGCAGGAGGACTTTCTTGTTCGAAAGTATTTTCAACTAAACTGCTCAGCTTTTGAGAACGACACGTTTTGTTGATGTAGCTGAAAGATTTCATAAGAAGCACATACGCTTGCAATATCAGCTTCCAAGTGCACTTAGTAAGAGTAAATCTTGAAGGCATGTAGCCTCAGTTTCAGAATTTAATTGGGAATTTAGTCGTTAATAGACATTGTTAATTTTGGAGTTTTGACCGAGAATCAATTTTAACTGTTTTTTACGGCCTAAAGGTTCGTTCACACTGCATTTTTTTTCTGATTGCGACTGCGATTTGTTTTTGCTTATAATAGGCTGTATAGGAGCTAGTGATGTTGTCGCAGTCGCACAGTGTGAGCATTATACAGTTGAGTCCTGTACAACCCATTTGTTGCAACAAGAGGAATCGCAGTCGCAATAAGAAAAAAACGAACAGCGTGAACAAGCCCTTTGGATCCGTTCACATTGAATGATAGCGTTATTGTACATCGGATGATTGAGATAGTAACATCGCCGATTGACAATTCTGAAATGGGTAGTGTTCCCATTTCTTTCCAGTGTTGGTAAAATATGGAGTTTCCGACACTTGGTACCCATTTCTTACGAGTACTGTTTTAGAATAACGAGTTTCCGACATTGGTACCCGTTCCTTACCAGTATTGTTTCATACTATCGAATTCTCGACATCAGTAAAGTTTTTGCTCAGTGGGAACAATACTTTGGACAATGACCATGATTGATTATAATATAATATATTTTTCCCGTTTTCAACAGCAGTGACGGTATTTTACATCGATCACGCGCATAATATTGCGTCAGGACATGGACATCTCTCACCTGGTATTCGCAGTCTTAACTGACCGATTTTCACTTCCCTATAGCTTACATATGCTGATCTGACTTGAGCAACGTACAAACATGACATTAGACACAGGTCTTCTGATGTTTGTGGAATTCTGAAAATGAACAATGGTCAGTAAACCAAAGAGAAGAGGCAATCAGTAAATGCACTGCTCTGCCGATAGAAGCGATAATGCCATTTTTGATTTTTTAGAGTAATTTCGTACGACTTTGACATCATGACGTAGCAAGCCAATTCGAGTTCAAATTTTACCTGAAAACTGGCAGCAATGGGCTTCGCTTTTGATTGATGTTGAAAGTTAAATCTGAGCACTTGTTCAACAAGAAAAATGTTGTTGAAATAATACAATTCCTCTTGTGTATGCACAGAAACTCTAGTCCCAATATTTGTTTTACAATGTGAATTGCACGATTCTTAGAATGTTCAGGGTTTAATATTATAATTTTGGAGCTCAAATTTAATTTTTTCGCTTGAAGTTTTTGTTTGAGTACATACTATTAAGAAAGTTGTATCGGTAAATGATTTTATTATGCAAAAGAACTTATTGAATAAGCCGAAGTAGTTTAATCTTCACCAATGTGGTAGTGGAGATGAGAAATGCAACGGAAGAGGACACTGCTGTCGTTCCATGCTCTCAATATTTCCAATTTGGTGCGTCTAATAACTACAAACGGTACCAGCTATCAATTTACATCCAAACGAATTCACGTTTGCAATGTGTGCCAAACGTGATAGAGAAGTTACGTGAACGGGCAACTTACATGCATTGTTTGTGTAATGAATACTCACAGAGAAATTACTCAGAAAATACTGAAACAAAGGACAAATAAATTGAAACAAGTTTTCGTTGACAATGTGACGTAAAAATTGTAGCTTCTTATGTGACAAGGAGACGGTAACCTACTGGTATACAGCCCAGTCTCCGCAAAGGCAAAGTTTGTATTTACTTTGTCGGGCATAGTACAGCAACCTATGTAATCTGCCGGGGGGGGGGGGCGGGCATAGCAACAGATTTTGGCAAGAAATTTTCACATCTCACATCAGACATGTGCATCACAGATAGTCTCCTTTGCAGAGACTAACGAGTTATATAACAGCACGGCAAACAGAATATAACAGCAACAACGATAAATTTGAAACGACAGAAAAATATTTAAGTTCTTTGGCTCTTATTTACTTTTGTGATTTGTGATAGTGACTGTGAAATGACTCTTGCCGTACTTGTCATCCACCATTTCTGAGCTCAGAACTTTGCGAAGAGATATTTGTCGTTCACATGACAACAGTCAGGTCCCTGAATTATACCGGATTAGTAACTCAAAATGGAATTTCATAAATTAGAAAGTACGCACCGGTTTTGCACTGAAATAACATGATAAAATTGGATTGTGTGTTCATCATTGTGCTGTTGTCGAGACGAATTTCCAAAGCAATGCTGGAATCAATTCTTGCCTTGACGGTGACCTGGTTCACAGATGATTATTGAATCGGATAAATTAAGTCATGTTTAATTTCAGAATAAGATCCGTGTAACGGTGATTCATGGTCCATAAGGCAAAATGCCAATCTCACTTTTTTTCCTAATTGTCGCTGGCATCAAATGGTGGTCTTTTGTTCGGCAAAATATTGACAAATTTAGTAACCACAAGCAGTTGGTTTTCAGAACAGAAATACCTTGGGTAAGCTGCAAGGCAAGAGAAGAGCTTCATTTTGTTTGCCGCCAATTAATTCAAAGGTGTGCTGTCAATTAATTCAAAGGTGTTCCTTGTTCAAGAACGCGAAAGTGCAATTTTTTACAAGATACAATAGCTTTTTGTCACATTTCTTTTAAATTACAGTGTTGCCAACGAAAGAACAAGCCACATTTATGCATGTCATTTTGCTGAATGTGCAACACTATTTGATTGTGATTCTCCTGTGTCTTGTTAAACAAGGCCCTTGTCGTGGCCTTGCTTGTTGTTTATGCATATGCTATCAAGGGTTATATTTAAGCGATGAATTGTGAATGACAATGCCTTATTTGCCGGTTTGTGGGGAAGATGTCCGATATACCGGAGAATATATTGGTATCTGTCTGGATTCAACAGCAATTAGAACATATTTCCAAAAGCAGGTAGGTAAAAGTATAGTGATATTCGTAATACAGTTCATTTTCAAGATCTCATTGTTTATTTTCTTGTCCTTTAGTGTGGTACGGAACGGCGTGGAAGTATCGTCACACATTCACGAACAAGTGTGACAGAAATTCTGAGGAATCTTTTTAAGGTAAAGCTGAAATGTTCAGGAATAAATATGAAACAAAAAGAACAGCATTTACTTCCATTTTGACGTAAATTCTGAAAAAGTCTTTGGTAAAATTATTTGGATAATTTGGTTTTAGTACACTGGGTCTGGGACAGAAACAGTTCCTAACAAGAATGCCTTTCAGTCGAAGGCGTACCATCCGTCCGCATAGCACACAGGTCATTAAAACATTTACAGTAGACAGAAAATTGATCTCCTTTCATTTGACCTTGATATTCTGTTACCTTTGACCTTGACCTTTTAAGTAAGTTGTAATGAAATAGAAGTAAAGGTTAGGCAAAATATGTAATTTTAAAATTTGACCTTGACCTTGACCCAATGACCTTGGTAATCACACTTGACCTAGATATGGTCAAGATATATGTGTATACCAAAAATAAAATTCCTAGCTGTAGTGGTTCAAAAGTTATAGCCTGAACAGACAGACAGACAGACAGACCTGACTGAAATTATTACCTATTTGCATACGTGGATGGTAAATATGATTTACCGTGGAATTCCGTCTACTTAACTGACCTGTATGTGGAGAAAGCTAAAATCTTTATCCTATTTGTCAGGAGAAAAGTGCATTCACACCAGCTTTATTTTTGTTTTTACGAGTTTTATATGATTTATACAGACAATATTTGCAGGAAACCAGACATTTTTGATTGAGTTCAATGAGTATTGTTGTTTAGTGAGTCTCAGGATAGTTGTAACTCATTTTGTGTTGGACGCTGATGGACTTGTTTTTTAAGCTCAACAATTTTAGGGACGTTTGAGTCTTCGCAGGTTAGAAATGGCACAAACACCTACCGGTACTCCTGTTTGAATTAACTTATGTGGGGGACCTTTCTTTAGTCCTTGTCCGCAGACGCAAATTCATTGGTGTACAGATTAGAAAAATACTGAAATGTTGCTACAATGAAGTAATTTGGGAGAAATTTGAAAATGTTCAACGTTCAGTACTCTTCAATAGCGAATCCTGTTGAAAAGCGGCAACGCAATGAAGGAAAATGTGTGCTTTTGTGCATTGGCAAAGTTGCAATACCAGCAGGACCTGTTCGAGGTGATTTATAAAGACAACTTAATAAACCAGCTTATGAGGAACAGTTGGTCATTTTTCATTGCTTAGAACTCTTTGAGCGGTTTTGGCCATACAGGATTGTGGGAGAGTTTGTTTCCATGGCAACGTGTAAGAGTTTAACGGTGGCAAACAGTTATCAGGCACATTTTTCTTTTTGCACAGTTTCCTGTTCATGATCTGCAGACTAACCACTCGTTTGGAAGAAAGTCTGCATAGATCTTTTCTGAAGTCCACGTCAAAGGAAAGTTTTTGTGTTGTAATCAACATTGGAGGTCTGTCTGGTGTTGATAACAAAGCCGGTTTTGGCCTTTAACGAAGAACTTAAAACAACTTAATCCAAGGATAAATAGGTAGGATATGCCAGAGTGCTTTAGTAATTAATTCTGGCTGGGCATTTGGATGGACTTGAAATATTGGCATGGACATCAGACCAGAATTTATCCATGGAAACAAATAAATATGGAAATTTTGTCCTGTTTGTATTGGAGAAAATATGGGTTATTTTGTGGTAAAAATAATAATATTGTTCGAATCTTTTTGTTTTTGTTTGACTGACGACGGATGTAAACCATCTGTTGCTACATTGTTAAATTCATTGATTTAAATTCCGTGGTTTTGATGTCGTTGTATCACGCAATGCCACTGTCATTTCTTCTCATAATAAAATACCACCCCGATAAAAAGGGATATTTCAATGCGGTGTGGTTGTGGAAGACAACGGTTGCAGTTTTACAGGGAGTCATTGGCACAACAGCAGTGGCATGTTGAGACTTAATTGGAAAATGCTATCTGCCTAATGGAGGAAATCCATCGGTTCCATGATGGTCCGCGCCTTCGCTATGATCAGGCTTACAGGAAGCTGTTATTGGATGATGGAATCTAGACTCACTCAAGATCGTTTGTCACCATCAGCTTTTAAGTTATGCCTCTGGTCAATCGTATCACCTTCAAAGACTGGATAGAAAGGTTTTACGGTCTCAGACTCTGGATTAACGTTCAACTGATTTGACGTAGAGTCTAGAGCAAAGCGTAACCGGTTAAATATGGTAAAATCTCATAGCAAGACTGGGATCTGAGCGTGCTTGTTTGAAAAGAATTCGGATTCGTTGATGTGAAAGAATTGAATCCTCTGCAGATGTTACGAAGGAACCTTCAAAACCCAGCCTTCTTCTGTACAGCTTCTTAAGGAACTTATAACAAGCAAAGATAATTTACTGAGATGACTCGTGCTGAGTTAGTAACTTTTGGGGAGTTGCATGTAACAGCAGCCGCCTGGGGACATGTTGACGAGCGACGAAGCGTCTGTAGCTAACATTGAGGCGACGTTTGACGTATCGTAACTCCATGCGTTCGAACGCTTGAGATGTCAATAGTATCAACAGATATTCAGGACATACTTGCATCAGCATGGATTCAACATAAACTTGATATACCAAGGAAAAGGTAGGTGAAAACAGGTTTTATTCCAGAGTTTTGAAGGTATTGATTAATCTTTCACCCAGTGGTCAGGAGATGGAACAGATGTGTATTTAACATGCATCCCGTGTAGGAGAGCTATCACCCAACACCTCCCCCAATTTGTATGATTCCATATGAATTACATTGTAATACATCAGGTTGAGAATGGGATTGATCAATATTTACGGACAGTGCACATTACATACAATGTGCTCAGCAGGTCCAAGATGCAATTCTCTTCGGTGATACTGCTTTAAGACTCCTTCTAAATCATTTTTTTCGGTGATGTTAAAATTAAAGACTCAGTATGACACCCTCAGATATTGTTAGCTTGACATATTTGTATCAGTATTGTGAGAGAGATTATAGTGCAGGATCCTCGGTGAAAGTTTTCGTGCACAATAAAAAAAGGCAGTCTGCTAAATAAGAAGAGATGCTGTTGCTCGTGAGCTACGAATTTCCCGTTTACACTAACTACGTGGTAATTGAATTGTGAGGCGCATCCCAACTCGTCAAGAAATAAATGCAAACCTCTTTGTAACGGTGCAAAATGATAAAGTTGGTGGTGAAAACATTAGGTTTTAAACAAGTGACCTGTATTTTAAACCTTATGTGGTTTTTACGCAGGGGCCTGTATATTATTTTAAACCTTATGTAGAAATACTGTCTGTTGATTGGCGAAATCTGTTTGCAATGGAATGAATAACTGCTTGAAAGAAAGACATGACAGTATTGCTTTTTTGTTGGTGTACATGTGCCAGTAAATGTTTCTCAAAGTAAATCAAGGACAGTCAGTGATGCTTCATTTCACTATTGATAAATGTTAAAATTACCTTATCTATTCAATGAGACGACTCGGCAAGTTAAAAAAGCAAGGGAGGGACATCATCTTTCTTCACACAGCTCCTTCATAAACAGTGAGATTTGTGCAGAAATAGACCGTAAAAGGAGTTGTAGTTGTTGGATTGAAATAAGAGCTGCAGAGAATGGATAGGTCACATTAGGGACAGAACAACCCAGACATCAATGTATTTGCTGTGTATTCTGTCTGAGGGAACAATGAAAACTGGAAAAGGGAGATGCTTTCTTGTTTTTCAATGGAACCGGTTCAACCGTGATGTTTGATAATGAGATTCACAGTATTGAATTGTAATGAAAATTTGGTTTTCGCCAAAAAATTAATGAGAAAGGATTAAGTTAGGTAATACCAATGGTTGTGTTGCTGATTTCAGAGATGTCTATAGTCTCTACCGATATTCAAGATATTCTATGGTCAGCCTGGATTCAGCAGCATCTCAATATATCAAAGAAAAGGTATGTCTTTTGTACGAATTTTTGGACTGTCTCCTATTGTCTCTGCAATATAAAGTTGTGCGAGCAGCAATTTCATCATTAATTTAATCAGAAAATAAAAAGGACGATGAGAGAACTTGGCAAGGAAATTATGTAGGATGTGATTAATTAGTGTCTCTCTTGGCGCATACCAAAAATGGATAATAATCTCTTTTCATATACATTCTTTCTTACGTGATGTATGTGTTAGACTTTTCTCGTCTGTTGATGGAGCGAGTCACGCCAAAAACATACATGTAACACGACACCAAGAAATGAAATGGAGTTTTTCCGACATAAGCTGATAGCAATGCCACAAGTACCAAAAAGTGCAATGGCCGAATTTGTATACAAAACATCATTGTTAAAGTTGTCCTCCGATGGGAGTCAAATTCTATTGCAGTAGTTAGGACGTTGTTAATCATAACTTTAATTCCGTTGTAGCATTCGAGCACTGTACATACAAGGATCTAATGAATTTACCCCAAGCCCTTTTGTTATCGTTGAGTTTTATTCAGCCATACAGTTCATGGGTATGGGTTCAGATGTCTTTAAAGTTAAAACGGGCATTGTTAAGTTTACACCTTTGTTTAACTTAAAGCACGGTATATAGATGCAGGAGATTAGTACGGTAGACTTACGTTAACAACACGAAGACAAATTGTTTTGTGCTGAAACTATGTGTGTTATGTAAATGACCACGTCGTACTTGGCATTAAACCACGGGGGATATAGCAGTCCATTTAGAGCGAAATACTTGCTGGATAGGAATTAGTGCATAGAGAAACATCCTTGTAATCGCTCATCAGCAACCAACTTGTTGGCCGTTAGCTGTGGAGAAGGGTGATTTTGTGCTTCACTTTAACCCCATCACAGACGACAAGATTGTGAATTGTCACTGAGGCCATGAACAAGGATGACATGCCGTGGATGTCCATCGTATCAAGTTGATATCACCGTATTATGTAAAGGAACAAACCATGGGTAGTTTGAAAATGCTTTACACATCAAGTAATGCGCCCTTATCTGGAAGAGCATGGTAAGATTTCTTCATTATGGACACATTCATGTGGGGCTCGTACTATGTAGAAATGTGCCTGGAGCGCCTCAGGTCACAAAATGGTCTATTTGTCGTGATTTTTTGCATGTGCTTACTTTCAGATTGTGCATCTTGGCGCGAAAAATCTGCCTCTAGAATGTTCATCAGTGTAAAATTTAAGATGATAATGTTAGTATCGGCAGAAAAATGCAAATTTCGCACAATTATTTTGTTATTCACGGAAGCTTATTATCAGCCTGTCGAAATACAATTTTCAGAGCTGTTGCTCCATCCTGGGCCATTGTTGCTGAATATTTTGTCGAAATGTAATTTTGCTGTGGTGAATACAACATAAAATTGGTTTGCAACTGAGCTTGTTTTCCTGGGAATCGGCTGTATGAGAAGAATGGAAGTGAAATCTGAGGCAATGGAATGAAGATCAATGTCCTTACTGGTATCAACTCACATTTGCATGCGATGCCATTTTGGGATGGTTCGCAATCAGCAATTTATCTCTCTCAAATCTGTTTCTGTGGTAGCCGTGAATATTAAATACTTCTGTAAATATTGATATGTCTTCTAAATCGTTAGTCTTTTCTTAATGTAGTGCATCTTAGAAAGAGTTAATGCATTCTGTGCATCCACAACTTGGCACAAGTTTGGCGTATTTCCTTATCTTCTGTTACAAAAAGAAACCACCACACATACCAACAAAAAAGGCAGATAGTCTTTTTAATGCCTGCATTCCACAGCCTTTGTGGTTTCCTCGGATATTAACCTGGTGCAATAGGGTTGTAATCAACCATGTATTCATGGTTGAATCCTTCTAAAGTAGTACCCAACGCACGTTTACACCTATCTTTTATCTGTGTTGCAAAGCGTACATCTATTTATCTTAACAGAACTGTTTCTGGCTTTTTGTGTGTGCGTGTTTTTGGAGGGGGACGGGGGTAAACCTTGAATTCCCTTTTACTATAATTCCGGCTGATTAGGGATTGGGGGGGAGGGACAGAATTCCATTTTGCTCCCGGTAACAAACAGGATTTCCATTTTACTCCAATTCGACCCACCTCCCATCAGGGAATTTGAACAAGACAGAGTTCCAGTTTGCTCAAAGATAATTCTGGTTGAGTAGTTTTGATTGTCCTGTAGGCCACAGATGTTGCTTATGATACCAGAATTTATTTGTAATTTTGTAGAATAAGCATAAAATTGTTAAGTATGGTTACTACATTTAATACCAAAACCAATACAAAACAAGGTAACGGTTCTTTAAAATAGTTAATAGTAACTGTAACAGATTTTATTCAGGTGAAAAATAATTGTCAAACAAATTAAGTTCCGTTCACAAAACTGAATTTACTGTGCACGAGGACCTTGGGTAATCTACCACTGTACCAAATTTGATATTTCTGTCTCGAGAAGTTATTTGTATTTAAAGAAAAAGTACAAAAGTGTGTGCCACTCAAAAAACTGTTTCATATAATTGCATAATAGGTAATGTGCAGGGGAGAGGGTATTGAGTAATATTTCTGCAACTTTTACAGTTTGTTTTAATAACTGTTGCCAGGAGCTCTGTTGACAGATGACATGAAAAGACGACAACATTCAATTCATGATTTAGCAGTTTCATACCGACTTCCACAGATGTTAATGTACTCTCCCATTTTATTATTGTGCCCACTTATTCATTACCATGACTAATTTTCATGTCCACTCAAAGTTGTGTCTCTTGTTGCCTTTTTAGGTGGTTTAAGTTTACACTTAAACCACCTTATAGGATAACGATCGGCAACTTCTTTTCGGCAATTTGGGACACTTCCCATTGGAATTCATTTGTCAAATTTGGACTCAAGACACCT
>JBCAUG010528079.1:0-14947 GCA_038406175.1 Haplosyllis leylae | reverse complement strand
ACTTGTTCCCCTGCAATAAACCAGCATTACACGCTAACCAACACCGTGTCATCTCGTCATTATGACCCCACGACACAAGCTGACAACTGTTCAGGTAAAAGTGTCATTCACTTCCAGTTTTAAAGGTCTCGAGATTGCAAACTTGTGCCAACAGCCAAAACCCGGTGTTATTACAGTTTGGTGTTAAACGTGTATTCTCTACATATAAAAAGACTTTAGATTTTTTCAACAAAACTTACAACGTTGATCCAATTACCGGTAGAACGGTTCTTCAATTTACTATTCTGAGAATCGGATAACATCCGACCAAAAAGTTATCATAATCTATAATAGATCTACGCTGCCAAAGGGATTTTTACTGGCAACACCAAATGGGAGATCTACTGAATCCCTTTGTGGCGAAAGATAACATTGAGATCACCTACTAGCACTAACTAATCACATCTCAGACATGCTTTGGCACAAATACACGTTAGCTCACGCTGGCAAATAAATTGATGTTTCACCGCTTGACTTTACCAAGTCTGTATTCACAACCAAGTTAATGGGTAATTGGATACTTCCATGAACAGCTAGATTTCAACATTTGTAGATTGTTTGTATATTGCATAATATTCGTGAGAAATGATTATTTGCACTTACCTGAAGCATAATAGTATGCCAAAAATGCACAAAGCTGCAGTAAGACACAATTACTTGTCATTTTCATAATTTCCATTGTAGCTTATAATTACTAACAGTTTGCTCGCGTCATTGATTCGATATAAGTTTCCTATTTAATGTTTCTTTTTTGATTTCCAAACATTTGACTTCATCTTGTCGAGCTTCGTTTATTCACATTAAGGCATAATTCCTTTGAAGTTTATCTTTTGCTTTCGATCAAATCCTACATCATATTTACAACACGTACAGCAATAGATTTGTGAGAAAGAGACTGATTTTCTGTCTCCCTCTTCTGCTAACTCTTCAAATGTTTCTGTTATTGTCAGGAGATCTGAAGTGAAATGTCCTAGTTCCCACCATTCCATACAATATTTGCGAGGTTAAAGGCTTTCGCTCCACTGCCTTTCAATAGACCCCGTCGACATGTGTGGATGACATTGGTTTTTGCCAAGTTCCACTTGACCCCCTTTGCGCCTCTCTTCAACAACGGTTCCTAGCTCTCGTCGGCTCCTAGATGACATGAATAGCAACAGCATCACAATAATATTCCCAATCAGCGTGACAAAAAATCCAATGACCAAAGCTTCAAAGCGCGTGTGACGCGGTTGTTCCCGAGCCGTCTTTATCCTTTTTGTCCATTGTCATTTCAACGTTTCTCCACAGATGATCCTCTCTGAGTGACATGCAATACCATTTTGATTTTGACTAATTATAATGAATTATGCAAGACACGTCTAAATTGATCATCCCCAGTGGAAAATGGGTGGTACGCAGTGATTTTATTGCTGGAGGCTAATCTAAATACTTTTCAAAGCCCACCAAATGTATCTTATGCACGAAATTTCCTAATGACGGAATTGTTTAATGCGATACAGCTAGTGTTAATATTTGCTCAGGGCGTCAGATCAATGGAAGTGTTGTCACCGAAAGAGTTGGTTTGAGCAGAATATTTTATTCATTGGACTTTAGTGATTCACTTTTGTAAAACAAAAACTAAATATTGACAACGCATCGCGCTAGCAATTAGCTTCCGATGTTTCCATGGTATTTCCAGAGCAAACTAATGCAACCGCATTGTCTCCCACGCCGATAATTTCGCATTCATTCTTCAGAAGTTGTCACTATCTTTAATTAGAGCTTTTTTCATGAATCTCTACGCTTAAACACACGATTGGGTTTGGGAAAATTCCAGAATTGTAAATTAGGTAATGATTTTTCAAAAATAAAAAGCACAGCATTTTGCGAAATTCAATTTTTTTATCATTTCTATTGCCCGCACAACTAGGAAAAACATTAGTTTGGTTTTCTTTTGTTTGTTGACTTTCTAGCTGCCTGTTTCCCAAGATGATAGTGGCTATTTTGGTGTCACTCTCAATACCCTTTCAACAACCTGGAGGTCAGAATGGTCAAGACATCTTATACATCAGCTGAGAACAATACATGCAGAGAAAGGAAATTATTTCGGGTATTCTTTCTTGCAAAGCTAATAGAAACTTTGACACTCGCTCTGAATAGACCACCACCGTGAGAGTCTAATAATATATCAATACAAAATTCAAATGAACTTGATCTCTTTCTTGTATCATTTTACACCTAAGAGGGTACAAATAATAGAAGCGATGCTGTTGCCTTGTACTCCTTTGAATTAAATACAAAGAGGAGAAAACGTAAACACTTTTCATTTCTCCTGCAGTGAAATCAAATTTTCTGTTTGGGTAGATTTCTTTGTGGATGCATACTGAAATTGACCTTGTGAAGTCTTCGAGAAATGTTTAAATTCTACAACAGGTTTATGTTTTATGTTTTATAAGTTACAACACGTACTGGAGGGTTGTATCTCTTTTGTGGGAACCGAGGGATGTTCTGGATCCAATTACATCCCGAAGCAGAGCTGAGACCAATAGGAAGTCTAGAATTGCACCTGTTGTATGATAATCTTTTTTACATCCCTCCAACTTGGACAAGTTCAAAGACTACATTGTAATGTTATGATTTCGAGCACTCTGTTAACACATTGTCAATAATTGTTCCTCTATTGTATTTAACTTTTCATAAGCGCGGTAAAAAGAAACAAAGTCTAGCTGTGTTTCACACCCTCACTACAGTTAGCTAACAGCATCCCAGAATGTAGTCAATCGGGTTTTTCACGATACACGTTTCTGTCAGATTATCTGACAGATCTCTACAGAAGGAAGAGCAAAAAATTGTCAAAAATGGTCCCCAATGGGGTTGGAACCCAGGACCTCCAGATCATCACTCCAATGCCTTACCAATTGAGCTAGGCAGGAATCTGTTGGGCAGGAGATTTCTGAAGTGAGCTTTATTTGTTTCATGCATTCAGGGAATCTGAGAAATCACTGAAGCATGAATTGGGTTTAGTATAAGGATCTGCTCTGTTGCCTGTGGCTCTGTGGTCTAGTGGTATAATCTCTGTCTCTTACACAGGAGATCTTGGGTTCCAACCCCACATTACTCATTTTAAAATTTCTAATTTTTTTTGTCACTGAATTCAGCGAATTCAGTGAAAGCATTTAGAGAAAACTTGAATGATTCACACAGACAACCAAATAGTGATAATCCGGAGATGTTGGGTTCCAACCCCACTGGGGGCAACTTTTGATGAATTTTTTTTGCTCTTCCCTGTGCAAAGATCTGTCAGATAATCTGACAGAAACGCATATCGTAAAAAAACAATGAATCCCCGTTACCGGGTCTGCAGTAACTTAAGCATCCCTTTCTGTGATTCGTGACCAGTCCTGCATGGTCATGGAATGGATCCATGTGTTGGTGTTAGAGATGTATCTTTATTAAGCAATGGAAAAAGGAAAGTCTATTACATTGTAACTTTTCAGATAAAAATTGTGAAATAAGAATGATCTAAAAACACATTCCTCCTGGACGTAACCTTTGGGAAACACATTTTACTTCAAAACCACGGCTTAAAGCAGGTGATTTTGTCATACAAATCAGTGTTATTTTCTGACGGTAAAAAGTTTCAAGTGAATCATTCCTCCTGAAGTGACCACACTTGACATCTGTATGAGTGACCCATCTTGGGATTTTTCAAAGTGTGTTAAGAGTTGAAATAGCTTTGGCTTCCACCAAAGAATTCTTTTTGGAAAAAATACAGACTAATTCCTCTGTTTTGCTAAATGTCATTAAAACATCAATTATTGTGGTTTCCATTGTAAGGACATGGCACAAATCAAGCAGAAAAGTGTGCCGTTGTTCAGTTCCAGTTCATTAACAATATGCGTAAAACAGAAGCTTTGACATCTGTCAACCGGGGAACTGTATCTGTTAATATTTAATGGGAATGGACAATAGACAATTCATCCGAGACTAATCCAGTCATGTGTTTACATGGTCAGCACTGTTGGCATTATCGTTAATCTTTTAGAAGAGTTATTTTTCGCTGTTCAAATTTACTGTTCAGTCTGTACTTTTTTGCCAATTTGAATTTTTTGCAAAATGCAAAAATCCAGATCATGAAACCTACTGCTTGTTGGACTTAATTAAAGATATTGCCAAAGTACATGATTAGAATACTACAGTTTAATTGATTTTGGTCATTCCTGAGTAGCATTTTCTGTATCATTGTCCCAACTGTGAAACTGGTTGAACAATGAAATTCTTCCTGGCCATTTCAACTACCTCCTCACAGATTTCAACGTATTTTGCAAACGAAATCAATTGGTAGGAAATCTGGATGAATGTAATCGTCAGTTGATTGATTTCTTGAATGTTTGACACGCGTAACACTAGACACATTTGAATTAACGCGTGTCATCTATTGATTTCTTTGACATGCATGATCAAGTGGGGGACTTTTTAAGGGCAAAATTCATCTCGTGAAATTACATTGAAAGATTCCCAAATGTATAACCACTTTACTATGGATTAAAGGATGATTAATAGTCGATCCAGTTGGGTAACAGGTTCTATCATGCTTCCTTCATTTTTTTTCACATCAATCAAATCTACTGAATCTTTTTTGTCAATGCAGAAGAATAGATAACGACATGTTGGCAACAATTGACTTGATTTTTTTGCTGTGCTTAAATATGCGTTATTTTATTCATTAAAAGGTGATTAAGGAAAATTACGTACCCTGTAATTTTTCGTGCCAATTAAACGCATGCACGATAAAGACACACTTTCCTCAATAGCAGGAAAATAGATTTTTTTGATTTGGAACTGTAACAATACCCGTGTTGAAGGCTGTACACCCTATCCTTAACCAGTAAAAGTGAGGAGATCACATCAATATTTGGAAATAGATCTAGCACAACGCCATTTATTGATCGGGCGAGGGATGGAAATTCTTCTTGTCAAAGCTGGGTGAGGTTGTGTCCGAGATTTGATGTGAATCAATGTTGCCATCACAAATATGGGGGTTAACATTAGTAATGAAAATCGATGGTGATTTTAACGTCAAAATGTGTAACCAACCGAAAAGACAGCAATGTGGTCCAGTTTCTTAACTTTGAAGACGTATCACTGCAACTTAGGATTCAAAACCGAACCCAAAAGCGATAATATATTTTTACATATTGTTCTTGTGTGAATGGCCCGTGGTAGATCAATACCAATAGCACAGCGGGTGTTTCTATTGTTCGTCTAAAGTTTAATTGCAAATGTCATTGGCCGTACTATTTTGTTTTTCTTGAATTACATAAAATCGTCCAGTGAAATGAAAGTATTTTATCTCTTTTCCTTAACATGCTGAATCACTCTCTTTGGTGCTCATAAATATGCAAATTGATACTATTATCTTCTGCATTCTAGGTAATACTTTTGTCACAGATGGCAGGCCCAACACAAAGGACTTTCTAATGAAAACAGGCCATTCTTTTATAGAATTTGCAATCATCAACAACACCATGAATGTTTAGAAATATTTACTTAAAATAATGTTTCACAATAGTTCATGTATAAAATAGCAGTAACAAACATATCATTACCTTAACTTAAATCTTAGTACAAACAAAATGGTGGCATCGTGGTAACCTGTCGTAGCTGTTAAGTCAATTAAAAGCACGGGTAATACGTTGCCTTACTAAAGCGTAAAGCAATACCCAGTAGTAAAAAATGTACTGTAAGTGGAGAAAGCAAAAGGGTTTGTTTCTTGCGCATTCATTAGCATGATGCTATCAGCATAGTTACGCTTGGAAGACACACGTAACAACCAAACTAAATCATGCGGGCGGCTCTCTGCACACAACAGATCTAGACCCTGGTCTCCGTTGTGCACTGTGCAATATTAAACTTGTAATAATATGGTGGTTGTCCCGCTATATTGTCTGGTGTATTTTCTAAGGTTATACCACAGCCAGTCGTAGGAACACTCACAGAATGAGACACAGGAATTTTATCCAGGTTTTCATTTCTACTAGATGGCTGACTCGTTCCTGCGGGGCTTTGTTGCTTGGATCTTGGGTAAATGGTACCCGAATCTGAAAGATAGAAGTCCTTCGATTTAGGATAACTGTTCATAAACTGTTCGATATGGCTGCCGCTGCCCTTGGGATAGCCAGAATCATCGTTGCTGTTTTCGCTGTACAGGCTATTTTCTTCAATATCCGAGTAACGATCATTCACCACCAGATTAGTTCTCGAGTTTGAAAACGGTACAAAATCAGGAGGTTGGAACAGCTGACTGGAGTCTATGTAATGAACATTGGGTATAGTTCGAGTGATTGACTGCAGAACATCCTCGTCCGGGGGTCTGAACGTAGACGTGGTTGGTGCTCTGTCCGAACTGGAGTGACACATTTTACCATTACCTGTCCCGGGATTACTACCACCTATACTGATAGAGTGCACTCTGCCATTTGCTATGTTCAGACCGATAAGAGCAGCCGTATCCTGATCGTTGCCAGTTGGAGGAGGCACAACGTTTGTTATGTTGGCACTACTGTCTGCATTATATGCATCGTAAGGTCCAAGTTTGGAAATACTGTCAACGTAAGTTTTGTTGTTGGAGGCCTCCTTATTCATGTTGTTGTCTCTTCTAAAGAAACAACAATTATTCCTGTTCTTCCTGAAATGACAAAGTAAAGAATACATAAATAATGCGTTAATAGCGGTAACTCTACCTTCTTTTTCCTTAATATGATGATTTGGTCCAGGTTTACCTATCTTTATTTCAAACAGTCACCCCCATGATTTGGATCTAATACTTGATAATTCACACAGATCTCTTTTTGCTTTCAGTGTTCAATTGAATTAAGGATGATCTATTAACTTAATTATTTACATTATGCTGGGAAATATTCATGTCTGTATAGAACGATGAGATAAACTACCTTCTCAGTCTGATGATGACTAGACACAGGTTGAATATGGCAAATGTAATAACCAGCCCAACCAAAACACCAGCAATGATTATACCTACAAAATTATGACAAAATAGGATCAAAATTAAAATTGCATACTTTCCATGGTTATTTATCACAAATACGAAGTTGTAACAGAGCGATTTATACAAACAGGTGATACAATGTGGCATAACATTAATTTTATCATAAAATCCAATTCATTGATGCGACTTTTTACATGAGAAGGAATTTCAAAGTACGCAGACATCGCTGCAAATTATGCGACTGAATGTCTTCCTAGTTTTTTCCCCCATACATATGTAAATTATTCACAGGTTCCATTTAAATTTAGTTAAGGCATGATTGTGAATTCGTTTTTGCATTAAGGTTCATTTTATCACAGTTTGAAGAAATACTTGCCGACATTGCTTGTCTTGTCTCCCAATATTACTGAACTGGTCGGTGATGTTACTCCTGCGCTGGAGTTCATCGGCGGTGTCGTTGTTTTACCGAACTCATCAACCCACTGCACTGTCGTGTTTCGAGATCCTGTTGTCACTGCCTCATTATTCCAAGGTGAATCAGTGGTTTCTTCAGCGCCACTGCCTTCGCTTTGTGTACTTTGTGTCGTGACTGAAATTAGCGTTGAGTTTGTTACAGACTCATGTAGCTGGGTTTTGCCATCGTCTGTAATGATCCCACCACCTGTAATATTATCAGGGTTTGGAGTAGACATTTCAGTGTCACCACCACCACCACTGCTACCCTGAGTTGTAAATAAACCAAGGCTTGACTCTTCCATGCTTGTTGTCTTGTCTGGAGAGTTAGTCTCCTCTGGTGCAGTTGCATGTGTTATGATCGAGGATTTGCTCGAGTGTGTTGTGCCTGTGATGTTCGTTATTGGAAAAGAAAACGTGCTGTTAAATCCGTCAATAATGGTACCATTCTTCTCGGCAGTTGTTGTAGTGGCAGTGCTCTGAAAATGGCTTTGCATATGACCTACATTGCCTGCCGTGGAAGAGCGTGCACCTGCGGGTGATTGTGAATAAAACTGCTGGGATGTGACTGTTGTTAAGATAGGGGTGCTGCTGGACAATAACGGCGTATCATTTCTGGTTTCTGTCTGGCGCGAATTACTGGAGTATGATGCTGGTGTTGTTGTAGTGAAGCCCCTATCATATATCTTATCTTGTAATGTACCTTCGGTGCTATAGAGGTTACCTGGAGTGCTGTTTTTGTGATCGTCTCTGTTAATTGGTGTGTAATGTTCTATTGGGATCACTTCAGTAGGGTTTGGGTTATAATTTAGCCGTGTTAGTTCTTCAGTCGCATGAGCATCAGTTGAACCCGCGGCAGTGCTTGAATGCGGAGCACTAGTGGTTAAGTTTGCCGACAATACTAATTGGTTTCCACTCACAGGAGGAGTGCTTTCTTGTGGACTATCTGAAGATCCTTGTGAATAAAATATGGTTTGGTTTGTTAAGATGATGCCACTTGTGTCAATAGAAGCAGTAGCCTCATCTATGTCTTCAAAGGGATGGTGCGAAGGGTTAGTTAGGTTAGCCAGGTTTGAAAAGGAGGATATGAGATCCATACCTGTAGAAGTAGCCTCTTCTGGTGTGGCAGTAGTTTCCTCCAGGCGATGCTTGTCCCTTTGTGTTGACATTGCGTTCGTAATTAGTGTCGTGTGCTCAGGTGGCACACTTGTTAATTGTGATCGTCGATAATCCAACACGTGTCCTGTGGTATTCTTTTCATAATCCACACTTGGTGTTGTTTTAGAACTATTAATATCCATCCCTGTTGTGGTTGCCATTGATGCTGCAGAATTACTTTTTCTGATTTGATCGTCAAGATTTTCTCTTGAAGTGGAAGAAGATGACGGTGTACTTCCAAGGAATAAAGTATCACTGTGTTCAAGGTACCTTGTGGAGGTAACAGACCTTACAGAACTTGTATTGTTTGAATCCACGCCAATATTATAATAATCCGTAGTTTCACGAATAGTTGTGGTCTCTTCAGTCTTCTTTGAGACTAAAGGCACACCTTTTGTAACCTCATCATTTGTTCTCAAACCATCTTGTCCTGTCACAACTGGACTTTGATCATCACTTGTAGATGATGATGTGGAATAATTTATATCACCACTCTTACTTTCAGTGACTAGATGCCGATATGATTCTTGATATGAGATATTTATACGATGGGAAATAGTAGAATCATCCACTGAAACAATACTCGCGCTTGTTTGAGCTTCTGGAGACTGTGAGCCTATTGTTGTGCCAGAAAAAGACACCGATTCTTGCTGTACATGACTGGAATTTGTGATCCTTTCTATTCCAGGGTTTAAAGTGGTAAATACCTTCTTTGATACATCTGATAAGGCATCTTCACTGGTTTGGGTCAAAAGTCCTTCGGTTGTGTCATACAGGGGTTGAATGATGGGGTCCTCTGAGAGAATAGCACTGTTTTCCGTGGTAGTAATTTCACTCACATCGTCATTAATGTCGTCAGTCGTTGATTGTGATGCGGCCGATACAATTTCACTCTCTGTTGATTGCAAACTGTTTGCATCAAAGTCAATATTGATATTATGTGGTGTTGAAAGCTCCTCAAACAGCGTGTTATCTTCTGTCTTTGTGGGTAAAGTTTCAGGTAAAGTCGCATTGGGTACAAAAACACGAGTAGGTGAGGGATTTTGAACCGTAACCCCATTAAAATCAGAAACAAAACCCTTACTAGTCTTTGGCACTGTTACTGTTGACGTCAATGGTCCGTTGAGAGTGTCCTCATGGTTTGCGGCAGTTGTGACTCTTGAAACTTCATCAGTACTTGTTGTTAAGTCATTACTTGTGGTTGACACTCCAGGCGTGTTGGTTCTTCTTTGTGTGTCTTTCCGTAAACACTGTGTGAAAGACCCAACCTGATCCGTAGGCTGTGCACCATCTATAATGTTCAATATTCAAATAAGTTATCATTATTAGAGGACACAGAACAAGTGCCTTGAATACATAATGTTAGGTTTCACTTGAATTTAGTTTTACTATCCAATAGAGTGCTTAGGTAACCAAGCTATGTGTGCGTTTATGTCTCTTTGTTAAGGCTTTCAATTTTAACTGTCTGAAGACTGGATAAAAAGTACCAGTCTCCTCGACACACCTTCTAAGAAATTTTACACAAAACAGAAGTTCTGAGTTACAATTGACAGGTGTGGTGAAAAGGCTTGCAAAAACAACGAGGCAAAGAAGGGTCACGTTGAATAGTTCTTTAACTTTGGTAAAATGCATTATAATTGTCCAGTATGGCCTTTAGCCATAACCTATTCTCAGCTAAATTGACAAAAAGGATCCGAAGCTTTCGTGACAAATCTATATTACACTAAAATGTACGTGATAATAGTCCAAAAGGAAAAAAGACCCATTTAAAATGCTGGTGTTATTGCTGGTTCCGTTCGAGAGTACAATGCACTAAGAACAAACTAAGGATCGTAAGAAGGAAGTATAGATTTTTGATGGTGGTGAATATTTCATGTTATTGATGTACATATGCAAGTAAGCAGGGCATCGTACATCCACCCAGCTTAAATATAGACGAAGGCCCATTTGCATGGTGCGTCAATACTACATCAACGTCAATTTTTTGACACCATGACGGACGTTGACGAAGTCGTTGAAGTGCCATGTGAACTGGCCACTCTACCTGTAATCTGCAAAACAGCACCACTAGCCCAATCCGTCCATGTCCCGTAAAACCGAATCTGAAAGTCACCCGTGAAATCCGTGATCTTCCCCATCTCCTTACAATAGGTTGAATCTATCACAGTCCTGGGCAGGGCGATGTGAATAGAGTTTCCACACACGGCTAATACTGTTCCAGCCGGTAAACGAGATTGATAGTTTTTCACAAATATGGTTTGTCCAGCAGGAATGAGCACATCCATTATACAGGGTGATTGGACGAATTCTGGATCATTAGAAAACGAGTATGGATACTGAGGGGTGATGAGGTAAACATTATTCGTTGATCTTGTCATGGTGATTTGTTGAGACGAACAAGGATTGAACACCGGGCCTAGAAACAAAAAGTTAATCTTGATAAAATATTTTTAAAAAGAATGCACTGCCAAATATGTTTCATTAATTTAAAATGATATCATATGTAAATATGATCATATGCATAACACGTAACTGTCAGTATATATTTATAGTAAAATATGATAGTACACAATGAACTTTTTATGGATCACGAATGTACAACATATAATAAAACCAAAAATAAATGATCGTGTTAACTACAGAACCGTAATATTCCCGCAATAAATTTGATTTGGTCTTTGTTAATTATGCAAAGGTACAATGAATGTTTATCTACAACGCACAAGGCCTATTCATGACTGTGTTTTCCGCTTTAAAGGGTATGGAATTTGGTGTACATCGTGAATTTAATTCTAGGCCAAAATCATCCACTTAAAAACTTCGTGTACGGCATTTTTCATTGCCGACAGTTACAATGTAGTTAGCAAGGCATACATAGGCATTAAAACAGTGTGGCGCAATATGTCTTTGGGCTTAAAATGTCAAACAAACTTCCTTAACGCAGTGATTAATATGTGTATTTGAGACTTTTAAAACTCTCTCTAGAAATCTTTAACATGGTTTCAAATACGAAGGTTTTAACAAAAATGCAATAAAACAAAATAGCAAGAAATTATACTTGTGAACGTTAATTGTGTGCGTATTATTTGCGTGTCGACGTAGCATGTCTGCATTTTCATTGATTTTGACCACGGGATGTTTGCAGAATACAGTTACATGAAGTATTACAGTAACGTTATTGCTTACATTGCAGGTTGGACATGGTTGTTCGACCATGGTGAATGATTAATGACTTTTCAATACTGGGTGTGGTTTAGGAAGACGTGTTGTTTGAGTCATGTTTGATTTAATGATTATCAATGTGTTCAAATATAAACATCAATGATATTTTACCTGGTAAGCAGTTGTAATGTAAGGTTAATTGCTCCAAGTCCCCACAGGTGTTACTGAGATGATCTATTGATTGGATGTGGCATTGTTCGTGCCCAGTACACGATGTAGTCAATGGTTTAAGTACACTAGGGGTAATACAGTCGCCCGAAAATCCATTATACAAACTGGATGTTCCATTCTGGTTGTCCTGTTGGTTGATGGTGACTTCTGTCAACAGTACACCACCTCCTGCATCACAGCGCAAAGCGGTGCTTCCTGTCGAACAATTCAGGTTATCCATGACTCCATCAACAGGGGAAATGTTCTCCATTACTGAAAAATGAAAAACCATACCATCGTGATAATTGGTAATAATAGTTATGGTGAACAGTTCAATGGCCAACAACGGACATGAACAAAATCAGAAATTGTTATGACCGTTTTCTTTATCCTCAGCCATTCACATGTATATACCACATTGCAAGGTATTATAAAAGGCTTCTTTTGAAGCTAATCATCTTTAGAAATACTATTTTTAACAAAGTCCTATTTTGTGATGGGACTCCTGATCCTTGTTGCATTTCATCACCAAGGATACAAAGCAATCCCTTTGGAAATATTCAATAAAGCAAATATTGTTTACATATGTGTACACCTACATGAACAATGTCCCTAACATTTGTTAAAACTACGTTCAAAATCTGTTTCAATTATTGGCATGCCTTTTCCAACTTTGTCCGGAACTTGAAGCATATGACTACATGACTTTCAATTACTCAACAAACTACTTTTGCCAATAATCTGTATCAGCAATTGTGTTTCCTAATTAGAAATAATCCATTTGTCAATGAGAATTACTTTTGTCTGCTTTGGTACTTAGCTGTGTTCTGATGGTAGTTCAGATAGAACGTTATTAAACTTTCATTACAAAGAAAAAACCCCATTCACATAAATTCTATAGATTCTAATAGACGCGAAATCATCATGCATAAAACATACACACTGCGGTACCAGGTGGTAATTTCAATGGCCATTTAATTCATATTGTCAGGTCATTGTGAGCCTTTTCTTATTGATAAAAGTCCTTATTGGACAAGATATCAACCTGTGACCTTTACAAATGATAATTCCACCCTACATTCACCCGCCAAAAATGAGCAGGTGCTATCTTCATCAACTCTATTAAACTTTATTCTTGAGAAATAACTATTTTCAACAGAGTTATATTTTTACTAGCTTGTTTAGGCCTAGTAGATCCATTTCAGGATTGCCAATGCGTTCCCTTTCATTATAAATGTCAGTCAATGTGGAAATGAATTCATGGTATCCTTTGCCAGGCACAGTTATGGTTGAAACAAACCCATAAAAAGTTCTTGATTTATCACATAATTGGAGAAACATCAAAAGGTAACGATAGGAAATGTGGCCAAGCAAGTTAAAAACGCTTCACAAAAACATAAACATAGCAGTACTGTTAATTACGAGTACTTCAAAGGTCAGTGTATTTACGTTTAATAATGACGACGAGTACCACCGATTGCAGCTTACTAATTGCTGCATGTATTTCCTCCACAAACACGACAAAAAGTATCGCACCTGGAAATGAAATGATATGAGTGCACATACCTGTGAATGGGAAAAGACAGATGAAGTAAAATTTGAAGCTCCATTGAAAATTCATTCCGTCAGTATTCCTGAATTCCTCAGTCAATCTTATAAAGGTTCACGAAGTTTTGCATTCTACGCGTGCAATATTACAACATGACCATGTGTTTCAATGTAATTTACAACTGCTTTTTAATGTTTCGATTGATTTTGTTATCATATCAATACAGATTCCATCGTCATCTGCTCCATCGTCATTCATCATTGAAGTAATCCAAGTTTCACTGATGGTTCCTGCCGAGCAAATGAACAACTATGTTTACATTCTCTATATTCTACTATTTTTTTCGATTTGTATAACACAGCCTGTTTCAAGCGGAAAACATCTTGGACATCCCTCCAGGAATGTCGAATCTAATCTCTGCCGACCATCGGCACGATGTCACATCGTTGACGACACGGTTGACAAGTACAGATGCTAAAGAGTCAATACAAAACGAGGCGTGTAACATCTGTGAGAGGAGCGCCAGCGTTCGTCCCGCTGTACACAACTTGTGGCAGTTCCGCCGGTTACGCCTCAAGTCAAACACAGAAAAACCCACAGACTGTAACAGCTTCACACAGGCCAACAATCAATCCCAAAACAACAGCAGTTTTCCTTTTCTCTTCCAGTCCAATATTTACTGTGTTTTTATTGTTGTTAAATGTTGCAATGTTTCTGTCTTTCATTCATTGGCTCAGTAATTGAACTCCTCGCGGTTCTCCGCTCGGAGAGGCTGCCAAACTTCTTGCAGGGAACAGGCTCGTACCTGCAGAGAGAAAGAAAAATGAATGATTGTTAATTCCAGTTAATTACTCCATAGCAATTTATTTTTTAATCTTGTATGAAGGTAATTAACTCTGATCATTTCATTGAATGTATAACACGCAACGATTCATTAGGTTCATTTTTTTGTTTTCAATGCCTATGTTCAGTTCCCGTGAAATTGACAGCTCAAGATAAACTGCTTTGTGAGTCGGTTATGTAATTCCTTCCGTACTGGCAAGACCTGTACATCTTACACACAGGGCCAGACATCGTTAGATTTTACTAATAAATATTTAACTCCAGAACATCTTTTTACAAGCTGATCTGATAGTATGAAATGAAACTCACAAACACGCAATTGACAAACACTTGAGCTTAGACTAAGCATTTGAAAACACTTAAAAAAGAAACACGTTCACGTTCTCTTAATCTTCGGTTGGGCAAGCAAACAGTACGTTGTCGACACTTGACAGTGCTTCTGGCAACTAAACAATTTGTACAGATGTTACAACAAGAAAGTCCTCCTGCGTGAACGCAAGAGGCATACCGCCCGCTGCGTAGCCTACCTATCCCCGGGTAATCAT
>JBCAUG010527968.1:0-14948 GCA_038406175.1 Haplosyllis leylae | reverse complement strand
GGTAGTTAATCGAAGTTGTGTGAAAAGTGTGTGGGGTGCAAGGTTTGCAATATACAGTGAGAATTGCTTGTTCCCTGATGGGGAACGACACGGGGAATGACATGGGGAATGACACGGGATGAACAGACGAGCCAGCAAGTGGAATTCTTTCACTCTTTGATATTTTGACTTATTTCTCGTCACACACAAACAATACAAAAATCCAAATAAAAGTCAACATACTACATAGCAATGTAGCTTAGGCTAAATTTGCAATTGCTGCTGAAAAGCTCCCTGCCGGGGGTATTTATTCTTAATTTCCAACACCGTGTTTATGCTTAAATTTTCCCTACCCAAAACACATTCCAAAGACCAAGAAAAGGGAATGTAGCAAAATTAGTTTGGGAGAGGTTCATGTGCATGACATAGACATGATGACGCAAATTTGATACACAGAGTTAACTTGATTGGCCTTTTGCAGGACCTTGCTTTTTGCCACTCGATTAAAACTCATTTGACACAGTCAAATGAACCTAAACAGCTGCCAACATTTAAACTCAAATTTACGTGATGGTCATGGGAAGGACAACCGCATTGAATTCATTGATGAGAAAACATGATGTTTCGCCTTGGATAAAATACGGACCCAGTTTTGTGTCATTTTGGGTAGAGTTTATCCGATTTCCTTCCATTTAGGGATACTGTGGTTACAAAATTGTTACCTCCATTATTAAATATTACTCTATTTCTCGATTCAGTACCTTGTTATGAACTGAGATAGGTAGTGGACGCACGGAAGAGATATTTTCTCAGTACATAAGATACCACTACATGAACCAAGTTCCACAATGAAATTCATTCTAAAATCTAACATTGAGAAAACGTGATTCAAGAAATTATACTTCATGACAGCAAAGAAGAATTATCGAATAGTGCTCATTGTGTACCTACAGGGTAGTCACAGAAAGCTATGCTCGTTTCTTTTACCATCAGAATCTTTTCTATGCCTTGGAGAAATCTGTTAAATAGGAAAAATGTCTTTCCGCTTGCTGTTGTGTTGTTGTTAAATACTCGACACAGATTAAGTCTGAGTGACCCCAGCAGTAATTAGCCTCAGATGGTCTTAGTAAAGAAGTCAATCGAGTAAACAATACCTGTCGCCCACAGATTTGACAACTCAAACGATTGCCATTCTGATGTTATTTACGTCATTGTAGACTCACGCATCCCTAATAATTGTGTATTTGAAACTGAACATTATCGTATCTGGGAATGGGGGTAGGCCAAACATGTTGTTTATGTTGTAAGTCTGCGCATTGTGAATTTTGCAGTGGTGCAGAATTTCCTGGCATTGGAAACCGTCACACAAATGGAGGTGACTAAAAAGATATGGAATTTCTGGATGTGAGAAAATATGTAAGAGCTAATGTCATTCTTGCATTCCTGATTTCCATGGCCTATATTATAATGTGTAAATAAATATCAACCATTTTTAATTGCCATTCATCTTCACCTGAAAATGTTTATTTTCTATTTAAATCTTTTTAGGCAATCAAAGCTGATTCAGTATGTGAAATCAGGCTCACTGAGGCGAACAAATGTAAGGTTTGGGGTTTGGGGCACATTTTGAACCGCTAGCCTGAATGGACTAGTGAAAGCCAAGTGACACATTCACGATCATTGCTGAATCCTTAATGCCAAAAGTAGCTGAAGCTACAGAAACAAAAAATATTTTGCAAGTAAATTAAATAATTGAGAATAATGCCCTTTTTACACATGAATGTCAAATACCTAATTTAAGTTTTTGTGGCTGAGTGGATTTCTATCTCAAGTCTAGGTCTGAGACCTCATAGAGCCATGCTCTATCGATTCTAGCTAGACATAAATCATCTAACTCCAAACAGTCAACAAAGTTTAAAGATCCCATAACTAGCACATGCCTTGTTTGCTCACATGGGAAATATTGCTAATGTTAACGTTTTTGTGAAGGAATCGTCTGTGCTAGTGACTTTTGAATGTTGGTTTTCCTTCTGCCAAGTGAAATCTGATTCTTTTCGATTCCCCTGTGAAATGAGAAATTTGTCTGTGATTTTACGTTAAGTTAAGATATGATTTGAGACTAGGCTGCTTGTGTTCCAAGACGTATTGGAATACAAAAGGTTAAAGTATAATAACGAACGAATTATATTTTTATATTTCATAAAGTACAAAGGCAATATCATATTCTTTGAAAACGTTTTCATCAGGGTCAAGATTTCTGCAAAATGATGAAAATGTACAATTTGATTTTTTGACAAACTGCCTCAAACATTGCCAAAAGAGGTCACACATCCTTGTCAAGTTGAAGACGAAGTTTCGTGTCAGTCATTACGCCTTTAGTCTTATCATTTGGCATCAAGATTAATTGGCTAATGAGATGGAATTGTTCTATGTTGTGGTTCTGTTGTTGCAGAAGTACCACAGAAAATCTAAGTATTCTTTTTCACACGGATTTGGGTGTTTTTTGTTCAAGTTGATACCCTCATTAGGGACTAAAACAGTTTCATGAAGGTGAACTCGAACCATTTCCTTCAAAACATCTAGGTTTGAAAGGGAACTTGAAGCAATAGAGATTTCCCCAAATGAAAAAGCTGCATTTGTGCAAAGAGGTCAAATTGGTTAATGTAGCTTAATTGGTTCGGTTAGCTCAAAGAGTTCAATTGGACAAATTCTGTTTGAACTAGACTAATGAACTTTGTTTCCAGTGGTGCCATATTGATATGTGGTAATCTAGCTATCAATGCACAAATAAAACTACAAGGATTGTATATTCATACGTATATGAGAAGTACTTGGAAAAATTAAGTCTGGTTTGGTAGCTTGGTCTCTTTTCATTTTTGTTATAAATTTGTGAGATTAAAATTAGGCAAAACTCGAATGCCACGATGTAGATTTACTTTTTAATTAAGTAGAGCTTTATACCTCGCTGACTGATCCAGCATATGATCAAGGAGCACCAGCTTCCGACGCCGATATTCTTTCATAAGAGCAAAACAGGCGTATTGAACAGATACTTTCTCTCACATTTCTAATTTTTATCGTCATTACAATTTACACCCATGAAACAATATGTGATCAGCAGATAAGTAGTTATCTCATTTAGTAGGGCATTGATAAATGGATGAACATTCGTGTGAAATAGGCGAACAATATTCAAACTGGACCGTAAAATTCAATATTTGAGTTTTTCTGTGTTTGGTTAATTAAATTTGTCAAATTCTTTGGAATATTGATCTTCTTTTTTAACAAATACAGGTAAAAGTTACGTAACTGCGTCAATTTGGAAACAGATAATCTACCGGTACACAATTTCAATATACTAATTACAAATTATAAATTCAAATTTAACACATTTAAGGTACAAATTTGAAAAGGGAAAACTCAATGGAGTTCACAAATTGCATTCAAAGTCTACTAAGATTCAGAAAAAGTTAGCAGATGACATGACATGTTTTCGTGGTATAGGGAATATCAAATTCGACCCCGTAATCGAGATCTTCTCATGTAGTTCCTTTTGGACTTTTTAATCTCCGCAAAGGAGACTTTTAGTGTGGCAAAAACGGAGGGACAAAAATGTTATCAAAAATCGACACAAAAAACCCAAGTTTCCACAAAATGTCTCCACCTTCGGAGGTTCGGTGGGGGGGGGTGATCTATGGAAACATTGGGGGAGGGGAGGCTTGTTGGATTCCACGAGTACCTGTGCTCCCTTGTAGATATTCCAATCAAGTGTGGGTACATGCCGCTTAGTGTTAAAAGTAAACCACCTTTGTTATCACTGCAAGACATGATGGCAGCTCAGACTTAAAACTACCATTGGATTATTGTTGTGTGACTCATAATTGACTAGGGAAAGGTGGTAGGGTACCTCCCCATCTTACCTTTTTGCTGTCCAGTCAGTAGTTTCAGTAGTCAAGCAGATACAAGTGTGCGCACAGTGGAGGCTGTACACATCATCAGCAGTCTGTTTAGTAAAGTGACAGGGAAAGAGTTAGGTACACATTCAAACAATATTTCTAGCTTGCAACAAGCGACGGCAATGGAAAGCTAAGTGACCAAAATAGAAACAAAAGTTTATTCTCTTTCTGACTTTCATAAAAAAATCACTTTGTGGTTGTGGTTGACATAATTGTGTGATTTAAAGGGGAAAGGTATGTACAGGTTTAGTGGATATATTACTTTTACCATTGAAAGTGAAGTTCACAATATACCACAACATATCTTACAGTTCACAGATATGTTACAACCAATAGTGAAACATATTGATGGTTAAAGCAGAAGCATGAGTTAACTTCAAAAGGAAATAATATCTGACATTCTAACTGGTAATGAGCTTATTTAAGGTTTAAACTGACATGGACGGTGATGGTAAGACAGAGATCATCGCTGACATTAAATGTAAAAGGCGAAATGCCCAAAAGAGTTTTTTCTGTGGAAATGACCCAATTTTTTGGACGTTGGACTTCATTGGTCCGCAAATAGTTTTATGGAAGGGAGGTGGGGATGCTACGGAGCACGTATGTCCAATCAGATGTTTACTCATAGTTAGAACTTCTTTTTCTTCCAATTTCAAATACGTGTCAGTTGTTGACTGAAATTTCAATATATTGTCTGATTGCAATATTATTTATTTAAAATAGAGTATATATGCGCCTTCGAAAGCCATAATCAAACGTCAGTAGTTCAATATTTGAATGCTACCTGTTAATTGTCAACTTATATTCGCCAGTCAAATCAAAGTCATCAGGATCACATTGTGAAGATTGACAGAGTGTTGAGTAATTACCCTGGGAAATAGATGACATGTTCATGGGTATTTAAAGGTTAATGTAATTTGTTTGGTATCAGCGGACGAGTTGATGGCTACTTCATTGGCATTTAATCAGGTTTTTTAAAAATAAATTTTAGACCAATTGAACAAATTCATTAAATGGATAATTCTACATCCATGGCTAGGTCACCATTATTTTGTAAAATTTTGCAGTTTTGTCGTGTGGTTACTCATTTATGGACAGGTATCAGTTAATGTCATCTGAAATGTTTTTCAGATTTTGTGACTTACTGAATTCGATTGATGGTTTAAACAGCATTGATAGTCAGAGCAATTTGATAGCATCAGTGGGTGAGTGAGGTACCTATCAAATCATTTCGAACAGCTGGTCCAATTTGTCTACAATTTATTTTGGAAAAACCGGAATGTCATTTGCTTTACCCATTCATATCAAATACTTTCTTGTCGAGTTTTTATAGTTACGATGCACCTCAAATTTTTGACTATTTCTTTCAAGAATATATATTTGTACACGCCATTGAATACATGTTTCATAAGAACATACCTCGTCTATGATGACCACCAGTTGGATTCATTTTCTGAGCCATACACATTGTGGGTGTTGTTGGAGTTTTTCCTAATTGAATTCTATAGAATCTACTGAGTCTTTAGAATTTGTAGAATACTATTTTTAGTAATATCCATTTCAAAATTACTAAAAATAGTACTGAATCTATAGAATACCATTTTTAGTCATTTTCAATGATGTGGCGGTCACATTTGAGTTTAACTTTTGTTCAGAACAGTGACTACAAAGAATACATTCAAACTTTTTGTCCTATGTAATTTTGAATATCTTTTATTGAAAATACTGTTCAAAATTATTTTTGAGTGTGACTCCTAGTCGCTTTCGGCTGTTGTATTTTAACCGGGAATTGGTGCTGAGCCTCAACAGGCCATTTACGTAAAATTTGATGCCGTGTTATAATTAACATCGGAAAGACTTTACAAAGACTGTCTCTGATACACGTTACACAACCCCGCTGTTGTAACTCCAAATGTTAAAAGGCCTGACGTAAAATAATCATGTGCAATTCATGACATATAGATCTTGTCTGTGTTCTTGGTTCGTTCCGAGAGAATATTTCTCTCAACGAATAATAAATATTCAGTTGCAAAAAGGCACTTCACAAAATGAACTTGGTATCAGGTGTTTACAAGTAATCATTTCCATTCTTCAGTATACTCCTCAGAGGCAAAGTGCAAGCAAAGATCACTATCAAGTTCATTCCGATATGAGCCAAGACAATTTCCATTAACTGCTTTTAAAGATAATGATGCCATTTTGGCATTTTACAGAAATTAGAAGAAAACTGGTTTAATTTTTCTGAGAGAATTTTGGTAAATTGGGCCTATTTCTAAGTAGAAGAGTTTGAGAACTAACCAACCTCACCATCATTTGATGATAAATTTTTGTATATTATGAAGATATAACTCCTAGCAAAAAATTATAATTCTGAATCAAGAATGTTAAATTGAAGTATCAAAACCAGTGCGTCATGGCTGCAGAAATACAATAATTTTCATCTTGGGAATAAGATCTATTAGACTAAGCCAGTGGACCCTAAATTGAGGTAACCTATGCCAGAAAATACATTTGGCTAATTTTAAAACAAGTCGATTGTTCATTAATTAAGGAAGAGTCAGTGCCTCCCGGGTAGATTATATTTGCTAAGTAAACGATGTACCATAAATAGCAAATCGAAGGACATTTACCAAAAAGACCAATTATTTGTTGGTCTTTTACGTAGTGACAGTTTCAGTATGTGAATATAATTTTTGTGCCTTAGCAGTATCTTCGAACGGAAACCTTGTATTGTAATATTATCGGGGGATTGAAATATAAGATCGAAGTTAAACGAATAAAGTTGATTTGAGTTTGTCATATTTACTCCATGTAGTTTAGTGCCTTTGTAAAATGATTTTTTGAAATCCTGATTCAGTAGATGGGGGTCATTGTGTGAGAAGCAAGAGTAAGTGTCCCATACGCCCGCGTATGTAGTACGACGGGAAGGCACTGTTTTCACAGGCGTCTGTCTGTCCACAGCCGGGGGGGGGGAGGTTACCCTATCTCCATCTCATAACATTTCCACTGGTCCCATGTCCTTTCGGGGGGTACTTCATCTCCATCTCATAATAGATTCACTGGTTCCATGTCCTTTGCATGTGGGACCCCAGTCCCATGTGGAGGGGGTACCCCAGGCCAGGCCAGGGAGGTGCTCTGGGGTACTCCCCCCGGCCAGGTCAGGATGGGAAAGGGGGTACCCCAACCTTGGATAGGGGAGGGGGCACCCTGGGGTATCCCCTGTCCAAGGTTGGGATACCCCATCCAAGGTTGGGGTACCCCTCCCCCAGCCCGGTCAGGATACCCCCCTTCCCGGCCAGGCCAGGTCAATTTTATTGAGAGATTTTCAGGATGTTGTGCGGATGTTAGTAGTTGGGAATTTTTCAAGGGATTAAAATTCATTGGGACTCCTAAAAGTACAACAGCAGTTACATAAGTTTTTTTTTAAAAAAATAACAGCACATGTCATTATAAATTGAAAAATGATTTATGTTTGTACTTTGTGTATTCCTATTTGAAACTCAAAAATTTTCAGTGGAGACTATTTCTGAGCTGAGAATGTCCTTTCCATATGGTGTCCCTTTCGAAATAAAATAAGAACCTAGAATGAGCTAACTTTTCTTAAAATTAAAGTTATATTTTTTCTTTTTATTAAGTCCAAATACAGTAACAGATACAAATTGAAATTCGGTGCATGAACCTGACTGTAAAAAAGAATACTTTCAGTTTATACATAAATAAATTTCAAAGAAATCTTTCTTGTAATTGAATTGTGCAAGTACACACAGGAGAACTCGCAATGAAGCTTATCTCACGAGTTGTTCCTTTTTGCAGTACTGACAACCATTTCGAGGCAAAAAGCAGGATAATATTTCAAAGGAACGAGAATTTTCTTTGAAGATATGCAGTAAAAATACAAACAGGAAAATAACCAAGACTCCAACATTCATAAATTTTAACAAAGAGAAAGCGGAGGAAAAATATTCTGTACCAAGCATTTCAATTTCTATTGTGATATGTCGTGAAATGACGAATTATACAACGCAGTGTATACAGACACATTTTGTAAATACTGGAGCTAGAAATATTTCGGCCAAGGCCATCTTTTTGTGACTTAAATTTACAGGGAGTGCAAGAAGGAGCTTGGGTCGTGTGACCCAGGATCACTTCCAGAAAGTCGTATGTATGACGCTTGTTTTCGTCATTTGTTATCTTGTTCTAAATTGGAATGATGAAAGTGTCCAGTGCAGGAGAATGATTAGTTTTGCGCAGTGACAAAAAAACCCAGATCTCAACGGACTTTCTCGTGGCAATTATAAACAACAGCTGTAATCTCCGGAAAAGGATTTTTTTAGTTCCTCTCGCACTAATAGTTATTGTCTCCCATCGATACTAAAAACAAGTGGATCTGGGTTCGCCGAGTTTCAGGGCAGTCTTTCATCGAGTTCTTTTATCTGAAATGGAGAATCTCTTGTGCCATGCATATTTCAGTAAATCATGTTATTGAACTAAATTGTACATCCGATCCTTTAACTAAATAGAAATACTAATAAATAGTGATCAGAAAGAGCTGAGGAAGTCTTTTCTGTTCTGAAGTTCTGAACCATCCTATTTGATTCAGGTCGAATTCTGAGAAAAGTGGCAGTTCCGTTCAAAGCGGTTAATTAAAGTGGGAATAAATCTTCACTGTTCAATCCACCAAAAATATCGCCTTCCCCGAGGAAATTTTATATAGATCACTACACTTGGAAGAACTCAAATTTGATATATTCGTGTCCTTTCAAATTGATTTTCAAATAATAGTGGACTTTTAGTTCTGAGGAACTTCGACCGCCATTAATTATTGACACCTAAAAGGTTTTCTTGAGACCTGAAAAAGGAACTGAATTCCACAATTTTAGGGCATACGCTTTCATTGTCCCTGATACAGGCCACATTTTTGTAATTCTTGCTATTTGTATGTTGTTGAGGGTTGTAAGTTTAGTTGGGAATTTTCAGTGATTATTACTTCACATTAATCATATACGGACTACTTAAAGGTGTGACCAGTGGAATTATAGTGAAACTCTACCTTATGTTTGGACTACCAACCGTTTTCAAAGGATTTTACAGCAGCAAAAAAGTTACCCTCAGTGCGGCTCGATCTTATGATTTCTGACTGAAGAGTCTAATGCTGATCCTACTGAGCTAACCTGGCATAAGCTAAATAGGGAATCTTTAAGCTGACATTTGTTCATACACCACTTGACGTTTTGGACTTTTGGATAGTTCAGCTAGAATCAATACAGCATTGATTATATAAGGATCTTCAAGTCTCCGACTTACAAGGAAATGCCAGGTTAGGTCAGTAGACTCTTGATCCAGTGATCATCCGACCAACTCCACTGGAGGTAACTTATTTTTGCCTTTGTACAAACCTTTGTTGCCATCATTGCCATTAATGGTAATTTTGTGTTAGTTACAACAAACTCGATCAGCCACCAATGGCATGAAATAAAGTGGTAGACTTGCAAAAGTCAAGTCATTGTATTACCCAAAACAAGAGAGAAAAATACAACTTATAAGGAAGCAGCTGTATCCTCCTTGCAAAACCATTCACACTGGAGAAACAATAGCAACATATGATTTCCTCCAGGATGTAATTTATTAATAGTTGAAATATAAAGACAGAACTACAAATAATAGGAACAAAACAATTTCCAATGATTATAGGCCAGAATAAGGTTCCAATCTAGGAAATAATAACAACAGAACACTACACGTTAGTACTAGATAACTGCAGTTTGCCATCAACATTAGGCCCAATTTCTTGAATTGCAAATAGCAGATGCGTGCCACAAAGATCTTTTGATCCTGTTTCAAAAGGCTAAGGGACCGTTCGCACTTGACGATAACTACGTGAACTTTTTGTGTTGTTCACGATGGGTTGCATGCTTATCAATGTTACTGTTCATACTTGACTACAAAGACAAAATTATGCATTTCCATTGTGGTCACTGGAACCCATTTTTATCAACATAAAAGTTGTCGTCAAGTGGACAGGATCCCTTAAAGAAATAGCAAACGTTACAACAACATACGGATCAGGATGATTACAATAGACCATCACTCTCAGATGCGGGTCTATGATTTCAGGGACTCTAGCACCCTGAAGAAGGTTCAGTAAATTCTGCTATTTGCGAGGAAATCAGTAAATTCTGTCTAAGGTTTTATAATGGTGATCTATGAGAAAATATTTTAAGCATAAATAAATAACCAATACATTTCTTTCAAAAATAACACTGCACAATTATATTTTAAATTAGGGAGAGCCCAGCTACATTGGAATTTTTCCAGCTTACTAAAGGATGCCTCTGATATTCAGAGATTTCCAACAAAGCACATGGTTAAAATCACTTCCTGTTGGAATATCTGTAAATATCAGAGCCATCCTTTGTTACACTGGAAAATTCCAACATAGCTGGACTCTCCCTAATATAAAGTATAATTGTGCAGTATTATTATTGAAACAAATGTATTAGTTGTTTAGTTTTGCTTCCAGATATTTTCTCATAGACCGCCATTGTAAAGCCTTAAACAGAAATTACTGATATCCTCACAAATGGCAGAATTGACTGAACTTCCTGCTCCGTGTCTAGCCATACTTGAGCCAAAGTGTTGACATTGCGTGGTAGAATGGCACTACTTTTCAAAAAACAATTATGCGCCTTATATCTCGTAATGATATTGAATATGATGTTTTGTTGAACTCAGATCACAATAAATATACTGCTGTTAATATGGTAATGTTAATGGACAATACCTAAATATGAAAAGAAAAGTTTTGTTCGGTTAAGTAAGGCTAATTGTTTTAGAAGCATGTAAGTAGGACCTTACCGAGTAAGTTGTGGTAGTTTAAAACTAGACCTGGATCCCTCGATCCACATCTTGCATTCAGAATGACCCATGCATTGAGCACTAATACTGCATTGAACAAACTAACATTTTGTCATTTTTTACCTGGTCTCATATGTTCAAAAAATTCCAAAATATTGTCACCAGTTTTACCATTCTAGCCATTCTGGATCTTATTTTTAGTGCTATCAATTTTAGTCCATTTCACCTCCTTGAAGGGTTAGCAGCTAGGGCATGCAGATTCCAATCTCAGGGGGGTGACAGCAGTTGTTCATGGGTGTCAATTCATGCACTGGGCCACAATTTGGGTAAAAGCAGGAAGAGATTCACTTCCCCATCTTGAGGGGTTTAGAGCAAGAGGAAATACACCAGACTTCATACTTGAATACTTTATTGACTATTCAGCACAATTCAACATAGATGACATTTGCTCAGCAAGAAAAACCCTGCAATTACAATAATTATATTATATCACCACTTTTACTGTTAAAACTACATTGTTCTAATTGCAAGTTAATTTACATTGAAGATTTATGAGTGAGGAGGTGGCAGCATGGCTGACTCGAGGGAGGGCTGGGAATGGCCAGATTGCATGAATCTGGGCATTTCCAGCCTCACAGAGCCATGGGAGCCAAATCCTCAAATACCTGAGAAGTCCCTATTGCATGGGATTGATGTGAATAGTCTGGTGTCCAGCCTGCCTTTCCTGAGGACTAATGGGTGCTCAGGGTATTTATAGTCAGACAGGTGCACCTTCATATTCCTACACCACAGAAAATAGTTCCCCTTAAGGAGAGGAGTTAGAAATTACCTTTTTAACTTTTCCCCAGGTGGAGACCCATTTTAACTAGGTCTGGACAGTGTTTCCAAAGGATTGGAAGTGTTTTTATCACACTTAGGAGACTGAGGGGGTGGGAATGAGTGCACATGAGTACAGTACTCAGGCCAGACATTACATCATCACTCTGGATCGTGATTGGTTCACTCACACATCACACCACTCTGTCTAGACATTACATCATTTCATGTGACAACCTCCTCCCAATTGGCTGGAAAAAACCATCACGAGTGATCTTTGAGAAGGCAGACAGCCAAATGGCTTGTATGCACTGCAGGACCCTGATCCTGCATTGCCTGACCTTTTAGGTGCAGTTTTAGGCTGATCTCCTCACAGTTCAACTCGTGACAATATTTTGAACGGAACAGGTTTTTCAAATCACCCTTTCCAAACAACATTTGGGGGGTTTTTTTTGCTGATTTGAATGGAAAAGTAAGACAACAGTAACTGTTCTCATTTTCCCGTCACAGAATACTTGAAATGTCACAACCCATAGCTCCTTTTGCATATTGTCATAATGTTTCTGCTTTTTGAGCCTTGTTCGAGGAAAGTCAACACGTAATTGGAGGGTATAGAGCCTACGAAAGTTATGTCTGTACGTCTAAACTCTGAGAGGAAAGGAAAATGCCACTGCTAAATTAGGTTTTTTATCAACTATAGACTTTGATAATGGAACATAGAAAACTAACTAGATTGTAATACGTGATATTGTGCAGCTGTTGTGAGAATTGGCAAAACAAAAGCACGAGTCATTTCATCTAACCATGACGATTATGGTTTGGTCGAGATGCCCACCTGAGACAAATGGCGCCTTTTGATATCATCTTGACTTATGTTTTAGATTTCAATTTCTATATCAAAGATCTATTTAACCATATATGATACAACGAGGATATCAAACACAAACTTAATCTTAGATTGCTTGTGAGAAAAAATTTACACAGTATTTCATTTTTAGTAGAATAGTGAGTATTTTGAAACCTAGGAAACATTAGATTTTCATGCTTACGCATTTGGGCAATTGCGGAAATTGTGCGAAATTCCCGCATTTCCACGTCCTGAATGTATGCTTCAGTTTCTGCAGCAGATTTTGATACGCCTTCTGTATTGATGTCTCCTTCTTTTCAGTGTAATCAAATCCCTAGCAACTTTTATGACTTTATTTGATACGTCAACATAAGTAATTCTTTTTATATGACGCAGTAACGGTATGAAAGATAATTCGACTGTGCACAAAAAAAGGGGAGAAATGAAGATGCTTGACAAGAATACTTTTCAATGGAAGGCGTACCACTCACAAAATAATCAAAGAGAAAGATGCTTGAGAGGAACACCTTCTTTAGATAGGCGATTTACCACCTACAGTGATCCAAAGAAAGGAAGAACTTTCCAGGTTATTCAACAAGAATAAGATGTTTTAAAATTGTTTTCCTTTATTCATGCTTTCACAAGTGGTCAAAGCTCCACGCACAGTGCAGTGCAGTGTAGACATTTGACACAGGTCGTATTCAGTATGGGATACTGACTCTAGTGCCTGGAAAAATCTTCTGACCTGATGACCACAAACATGAAGTAGTCCAATTCAGTTGTTCCACTTTTATGGTTCATATATTGACTGAATAATGCATTTTAAACTATAGAAGCCATGGTCAAGAAATACAGATCCACAATCTGTAGAATTTGATGGAATTGTAATTAAATCAAACACAGTGATCAGTGATGCTGACCATATTCCCCCCCAAAGTAGCAATAAAATGCAAATTCTCAGAAATTTAAACTTTACCTGCTTTGAAAGTTATTGGAATCAGATTTTCATAATTTTTGCAGAAGATAATGACTGTCAGCATTGGGAAAAGTGTTTAAAGAGCCCATAAATTTGAAAACAAAATTTAGCATGGAACCCTATAGAATATGATATTTTTTTCACATTATTTCCATAGTGCAACAAGTTTGGGTTAGAAATAAGGGTAAATGAAAAACTAACCAATAGCAAACACTCACAAACTCCAACAAATGTTGTAAATATTTATTTCACAATTAAAACAACAGTTTCATGTGTTTATGAAGGTCAGAAGATTTTGCCAGGCACTAGGGTCAGTATCCCATACTGAATACGACCTGTGTTTGAGGTTTCCCGTTTTAGGTGTAGGGAATTTGTCCATTTAGATCGATTTATTTTCAACTTACAAGTGCATATTCTGTATGCTTGTGTATGCGTTTCAAAAATGAACTACAGGTAGATATTTCCAATTTATACTGGTAATGAAATTTCACGTGATAACAAATGAACGGGTGAAATTTCACTTGTAATTTTTCTTTTGTATTACATAAATCAAATTACAAGTCAGATATTTATCTATTGCCTTTACAGACAATCTTTTTTTTCACAATAAGCATTTCTTGTCAGATTTACCAGATCTGACAGGATTTGAAGTGGATTTGTACCCCTTGCTATTTTAGGTGTTGAATATGTTTTGAAGCATACACATTCTAGCAAGTATGGGTAATATTAAATAATTCTTACCTGTAGAATATAAATTGTGATTATTCTTAAAAATTGCATTTTTTATCTGTCAGATATTACTTATCGTCAAAAAACCGAATGTCATTACTAACTTTTTGGGGGGTTGCGAAAATTTAAGGTTTCACGGTGGTAGAGTATCATCTTATGTTAACATTTCTGGTTGGACCCAATAGAAAAGCTTCATTTCCAGACACACCCTTTTTGTATGGTCTTATGTGGAGCTATCCAGTCCTTGTTTATCCCTACAATTCACTATGATCCCGCGCAGGTCAAATACATTGTAAAGTTAGTAATGGATAGTTAATTACATATGAAGTATATATTTACATGTAGAAAACAATTCTTCATCTAGATCCATATCGAATGTATCCCAGACCCATCTGCATCAGGGGTGAAGGATATACTTTCCGATGCGTCCCTAATTAATGGTCTAAAATAGTATTCTTGTACATTATCACAAACATTGTGAATTTTTCCCAGTTCTTCATTGTCCCTTTTCATGTGAAAATGTTCTCGATTTGGGGGTGGTGGGGGAAAATTTGGACAAATAAAAAGTTGGAATATGTTGTGGGCCACGTAGTTGTAGTTGTAGTATAGTTATAGTTAATATTTTATGATGGTTTGTTACACAACCCATCGATATATTCATAACATTTATACCAGGTAGTTCTTTGGGACCTGATGTTCAAAGATTTAACATAAGTCGTTTGAAGAAAACATTGTCATAAGACATCTGTGAAATTTTAAGGAACATTCACCAGCTGATTAGTGAGTAATC
>JBCAUG010527857.1:0-14948 GCA_038406175.1 Haplosyllis leylae | reverse complement strand
CTTAAAATTCCCTGACTTTTTGACATTTTTTCAAAATTCCCTGACTTTTCCCTGACTGGAAAAAGTTGTCTCATTTTCCCAGGTTTTCCAGTGCCGGTGGGAACCCTGAAGTACGAACCCAAAATGAACTTAATATTTGTACTACCACACCAATAGGCACAGCTAATAAGGGCTGTGTGCTTTGTGATCAGACAGGTATACTGTCTACCAATGTACCTACTTTGTACGAAAAAAACAGGCTTACACTGAATGGGCTTGGAAAAATGGAAAGACATCTCAAATCCCTGGAGTGTAGTTTTGAGCGGTTTGTTACTTTATACTGATAGCTTATGCGATCATTTGAAGCGATGAGAACAATTTCTCTTTAAAATTAAACGTTTCAGTGTACAAAGCCGAATTACTACGACATGTAAACAGTTTTAGCAATTCATTTTTGCCATGAATGGATATTTCTGATACGATTGTGTTGGTTTCAATAGAAACATGAAACATATCAATTATGGGGCATAATCGAAGCACAAAAATCATGTCAGATGGGCATGTGAAGTGTACATGTGCACCCCACGACCTATTGCTGTTCTCCTTTGGTAGTGCCTTCCAATGGCCTCACCTCAGACACATCTTTTCTTTTGCCTTTTACGGCATCTAACGCCCCAGGCACAATTCCATACAATCTTAATGGGCAATCTATTTTCTTGCAATGACACTTGCAAAGAAATGAGGCTCTCGGCACTTTAGAATGGTCGCAAGTAGAACAACTATGCAGTGGCAGCCCAGCCAAATAAGCAATAATTACTTCGACACCGTCGCTGTCATCCACTATTTTTGTCAACGTAGCCTTAACATTCATCTATCATGGTTAAGAAAACACAGAACTTGACATAAAACTTGTCTGTGTACCTTTTAAAGGTATACCAAAAGTATGGATGCCAAATGACTTTAACAACAGATGCATGATAATGACTTGAAGATATTTTGTGGTAAATTATTGAGAAGAAATGTAGATAAATACAAAGTTGCGTGTTAAAGATATCATAACTACTTGCAGATGGTTCTCTATCGTCCTTTTCACCGTCAAAGACATGCAATATTCACCACCGTCAATACCACTGGCAAATATGGACGGGTATAAAAATGAGCTTCGGACTATAGAGGCAATCTAGATGAGCCTGACAGTAATAGAGAGTTATGGGCCACTTCCATGTTTGTGAATGTCGACCCTGATAGATGCCAGTCTCGCCTTAGCATGTGCTAATTTGTAGCCCCCTGTGAGAAGGCAGGTCCCTGATACTCGCTCCCAGATCAGTCATTTGCCTGGCCCTATCTCCCACCGCTCGTTGTGGTCCATACTCGGCCCTGTATGGTGCCCTTTTCAAAAGTGTCATGCGAGTTTATGGAGCAGTGGTATTGATCCACGGTACCTCTCCATGGCCGACCTAACACTATTTCGTATTTGGTTATGTGGCCCTCAAGTGGGCAGGTTGGAATTTGGAGCTAACAGAGTTCATACGGCCCTCACATCGATCTTCCGACGAAAGCATGTTTGGAGGGTCTACTGGATGAAATTAATGTAATGCTTGCATGCACGTACTGTACCATGGACTTTCCACGTAAAGTCTAAAAAAGATCACCATGTCCCATAGCATGTTTGTTTCTCCAATGAACATGAAACACAAACAATTGGGGTTTTCAATAGATGTTTTTGTCAAACATTTCCTTCTCACAGGCGTTGCTAAATAATATTCAATCCTGCATATTTAACCCACTTTTAACCGCTCTAGAATATAGCTCTTTAAACCATAGATATGAAATCCCACACCTTTGTTTCTTTTGTTGTTTCATGTTTTTTGAAGCCAGAGACAGACATAAAGTGATAGGGCTTGCATTACGAAGACTTAAGTGGGAGGGAACATATCAGCATAAAAGAAAATCATATTCAAAAAACATTGAAAGGAGTTTCTGAAACACAAGTAATACCATAATGCCGTAACTTTGTGGTGTGCTCCTACACTTTCGGTATCACTCTACCGAATGAAGAACCAAAGCGACAGTGAAAAACATACTGTCTGCAGAAAACAACCAAGTGAAAGGAAACGGATGAAGCGATGCAAAATGTGGTAGAGTTCTCATCAAATGAGGCAGCTCTAAAAGTTGTTACAATAGACAAACTCCCAACAAAATCAATGTCCACATGGAAAAAGTACCAGCTTCCGCTCCGAGGTAGACCGCTTATTCCTTAAAGCTCCTTTCCACTATGTGTGAATGATGGTGCCAATTCATATTCTAATCACCATCAAGTGCATTAGATCCAGTCAAAAGAAGCTGGTAATAAAAGCAGCTGCCTGTACAACCAATAGCACCGCTGCCATGTAATGCTTTGTTAAAATTCTCTTCGTAACTTCTACATGCCTCTAATGTGCACAGGGCAGCATTTTATTCAGGCAGCGTCGAAGCTGCTGCTTCCTCCACGTTTCTAAGTACAAAAATTATGGGCAAAAAGATAAGATGAAAAGCTGGCAATTCTTTCCCAGTTATCTCTTTCATCCATTCAGAACCCTTTTACGTCAAATTCTATCAAATTCACGTTTCTAGAAATAGCAATATTTCATACCGTTGCAAAATGTCTAGGATTTAAAGGTTATGGAAGCAATTTGTTTTCTATTTATGCAGACTTCTGGGGTCTGGGTGCAATGCTTCAATCATTTGCTGTGATTGATCGAAGAGGCAAATGGTTGTCGAGGTAGTGGACACCAAAAAGATAACGACATTTTCTGTTTTCGTTTCTATGTAATACAACAATGATATTTTTAATTGATTCCAAATCATTGAATGTTATTGCTCTGAGTATTGCACCCGGCGCAGGCATCAATGTACTACGGAAGCAGGATCAGGGAACCTGCTGACGGACATTGTTGTAAAAGGCTCGTCTTCTCCTTGCCTACTGAGTACATCTTACAAAACCCGTAGCCCCGAGGGAGCCGAGCATGTTTTATTGATCATCTCTCGACACCTATTCAAATTCTTTCAAAGCAGTCTAAATTTGCCGAAATAATAATTATTTCGATCCAAGTCAAGGCTAATTTCACCGAAATGACATCGATTTGAAAGCTATTTTAAATAAGTACAAACCAACTCCGCGTTAAGTTTTTAAATTTTATCCATGTGAATGGAAGTGCATATCAAGTGGTGCCAATGAAGGAAAGCTGAACAAAAGCTGCATCCCCCAGCCACATCTCAAGTTAAATCAACCAGAATTGACATCTCCCCTCGAAGAGAAAACTGCTGCAGGTATCAGTAAATAAAGCTCAATTATCCCCAGAATAATATCAGCACCATCTCCATGCCATTATCCCTGAGCCCGCAAAACACTAAACCTAATTGCTTCATTGTTTCAGCGCAGCAAGCTGTTTCATTTCCAAGAGTGTCGTCAAGGCAAAATACGTAAAGGCAAAATACCTTGGGCTTTTTCCTTTGTATCATCACTGCTAGGTCTCGCCCTCCCCTCTGATCAAGCAAAATTATTAGCAAATATTTTGTAAATTTCAAATGGTTGGCAAACAAAAGGGTCTCGTCATCGTGGAGACAGAGTCTGGATCGGGTGAATTCTATTAAAATATTGATGCACGATCAGGAAGGTCAAACACGGAGCTTTATTACGGTGCTACTTCATATCAAACAAACGGGTGAGGCATGCCTCCCTCCTCCCTACCTCCCTCCTTCCCCTCTTCCCCAGCCACCTCACTGTGAAGCTCACTGCAAAGCTTTGAAAACGATGTGTTACTCGATATGACAAGAGATGATACAGAGGCTTAATACAATGAAACCAGGTCAATGCAATCTTTCGCTCCTCTCAATGAAATCAACTACTTAACGCGAATTTGCACCACAGAAGTTTATTTAAAATGCCACAAGGACAAATGGACTTTCTGCTGGCTCACGTGTACATTATGTTTCATCTGGCAGGAAGGAGCAATGACTTTGACACAGGTGATGTTTAAAGAGATCCATCACTTAGTTGAAGGTCTCAGGTGATAGACTGAAGATAATGCTTACAGCTGAGCGCCTGTATTTGCACACATTACATGGTGGTAAGGCCAGGGGTAGGAACGTAAGCATCATCAGCTTCAATGGGTAAGCACACATCACAGGCTCTGGATTAGCTGTCTGCCGCATCTGGCATCACGTCATCCTCGATGAAGTTGGCACCATTCTGATTCGTAACAAAGAAATCTGCGGGTGGAAACTTGTGGTGTATCTATGCCGGTATCTACCGATTGTATGGGTGATTTCCAGAGGACCAGGAAAGAACTAGTCTTCCTGACATATTTCCTTGCTGCATACCCAATCATACCAAATCAACATGATCAAATGTGCTTTCAAAACTTTCCATTTTAAATGATAAAATCTGGGCAAACACTGAGGCGCAAATCGAGAAGTAAGTTATGAAACATTTGGTTCTTGCCTGATTAAGCAGCTACTTTTCTCATCCGGTATGGTGGAACAAATCAAAATTAATGAGCGGCCATATTGACAATTTTTGTTTCTTAGGGAAAGAGATTAGGTTTGTGTAAAATTCTCATAATTTTACACCGGGAGGCGGATGGCGCAAAGTGGCACCAGGCAGGCACACGAACACGAGATTCAATGTTTCAACTCCATTATTTGTGGTTTTCAGATCATAAGGCAGATCATCTGTTATGAAATCTGGAATAACAATAACACGGTGTAACGGGATACCAGATGTTACACGTGTATTGGTACTCATAACGCTCTCAAGTTTTTCTCAAAAGTCATCCTCACCACTCACCATCAGCTTTCACGTTAAGCCAACTTTGTCTCACCCACACGGTGTTCATTAAATATTAATACATATTGACAACATGTACCTCATTATGTACTAAATTTTTCAGGTATTCTGCCTCATGAAAAGGTTGGGCCACACACACCTTGTCAATTGTTTCTAACCTAGAAAGAATATCCTTGCACCTTCTGCTGAAATTCGAGGTTCATCTTTTCGAAAGTAATTCCGTGGTGCATTTGGAAATGAAAATATATCAGATTTATGTTGAGATATTTAACGCATATTGGGTCTAGAGGTGTTGCGGTGCGCGTAAGCATATCTGTGGGTTCCGATCCCGTGGGGGTAGGGGACGGAAACCCAATATAGTCTGCGCACATCCGCACACTGGTACCAAACCTCACCGCAATCACACCTATGTTAAGTGGGTAATCGAGCTCTTCTATGTTTTGTCTACCTTCGTAATAACCGCGTGTGAGAACATCATGCTAGCTGGTAGTTAGAGATACAGATTTCTATTGTTAAACTCAGGATGGTGGAGATTATCCCCACGAACATGAAGATCATCACTGTATCTGACCTGCACATCTGTACGTGAACGTACTACACACTGTGATATCATTAGCACAAGATCAAAGTCCATCACAGGAAAATTATTGAGCGAACATGCAAACATTATACATCAAATTCTGTATTGGTGAAATATGAAATTATTCATTATCACCAGTACACACATGCAACATGACATAAAGGAATGTCTCCATTCCACACTGCAAAACGTTGGACTGAATATCTACATTGTATGAATGATTTTCCCGTGAAATTGTGCACAAATAAATGCAGAATATTAAAGATATTATTCCAAGCTTCCTGTGGCAAATTATCAAGAATGACTGGCATGGACCCAGAAAATGCGCTAGAATTTATCGACAGACACGCACATGTGGAACACTCATGCACGTGCATGGCCTCCAGGATGCAAGTCCCGTTTTTGATCCAAGATCCAGAATTCTCAATGGTAACAAACGTTTCATGTTGTTCTTTATTATCTCGTATACCTCAGTGGTAAGATTGCTTTTCATGAAAACGTGTAAACACTATAATGATATAGCATTGTCTGACTGATAATTACACCACAGCCCCTACAGTCGTACTTATTTAGCTACTCATCATGCTATAATAATACACCACGCAGGGCTAATAATTACATATGGTGTAGCGGGCGATATCTATTCATTTTGGAGAGACTATTCCATTCAATTCTTCAATTATCAGCAATTATGTTAAGCATCATTAGATCATCATTCACACACAACACCAAGAATACCAGAAATCAAATGAGTGAGTTCCTAATACAGCGATACTAAAATTTTGACATTAAACCTAACGTTATAAAAATAAGTACCCTTCAAACATGTATTAATCATTTACTTGATTTCGTGATGAGTTGTTTTACTTTTATTCACCTCTGAGACTCTTAGAGATCAGAGCCTGGCCCGGCTTGGCCTCTAAAACAGGAGGCTCAAGACAATAAATAATTCAATAGTCCGGAGCATGGCTTGCCTTCCTTTATGTTGCATGATCCATCCTTTATGCTGCATGATCCATCCATGTAAAGGAAACGACAGCCAACTGCTCAAGATACAAAGAGCACTTAACTTCACCACATTCTAATTGCGAACACCACTGCAACACGATATATTGAATGTTTTCCACGGGATAATATCTGTAATAGCTATAATTGCACACATTTACTTGTTATCGCACTAAACGTTAATAATCTCGAAATGCCAACTCTCCACATAATTGCACATAATATAAACTGGGGGATTTTATCATTTCCTTCGCTCAGTGTTGGTGCCAATACAAACAATCACGTAGAAACAAAATCAAAACTTATGGAGAGTAATTTAGCTTGGACCAACTTGCGATTTTAATTAAGAGATTGGGTTTCACAGGCAAACTTCCCTCCTCTTTTTTCAAAAAGTTTTTGGGCTGAAATTGAAAAGTGCCGCGTGTTGTGTTTGATTAGGATGGTTTTTCTCGGATTGTAAGATGATCAGAGCGCCTCAATAAAGTCAATTTCCAAGACAACTGTGCCTTTTGCCGTCATGAATATTTGCCGTGGAAGTGAGTAGGGCGAACAATAACACACGACACCGCAGCCTTCATCGCTGTAAGAAATCAGAGATATTGATTTGATATTGGGTACCTGTTTGCCAAGCCCTTTTTCCCCAATGCAGCACCTGTCTCGAATGAAGGAATCTTCTACTCATGGTCTCGCATATTTAGTTTTCTTGCTAAAGTAATATTGTAAATTTATCTTTCCTGAACAAGGCTTGTAAAAGGCACGATGAAGGCCTGCAATCTCGCATCATGTAACCTGAGTCAACAAGCGTGTATGTCATAATTGATCTTTCCTATATGCAATTTCAAAAGTTATAATTCTGGAGTTTCTCTTCAAATATCATCGCAATTTCCGGACTTTACTGAAAGACTATATTCTATTACAGCAATTGTAATACATTCGCCATTGCACTTGGAAGAGATTCAAGTAAATACAGAAAAACTATATACACATTAATGTATGACTTTGATGCTCATATGCAATAAGGTTTATGAATTAACTTCATATATAGGCCCTCGCTGCTTGATTAAACAATATCTTTCCAGCCCAGAGAAAAGTAGGAAAGTACAATGTTTGACGACAGTGAAAGCATGACTCATACAATCAAGTAATCAAAGCCAATGTACAAGTCACATATACCACTAATGTGCTGTGAAAATGCTTGCATCATACCAAATCAAGAGCAATGCAAAGATACTGCTTCCACGTATTGGCAGGTTTATGGACATGCATACATTTGTGATGATGCAGTCCCACATAATGGCACCAAGATTGTCAATATGTAGCCAGAAACAGAGACAAAGAATTCTTCAGGATTTGTGCAGCAATCAACAAAAGTCCGGATAAAACTAGGAAACCTCTGAATAAAATTTAAATGGCAGAAAACCGAACAAAAATATAGTGGCGTGCCAACGCCATTGGCAATGGATCTTCAAGTACTGTCTCCGGGAGTTTGTATTTCTGAATATTCTGGGAAACTATTTGGACTAGTCCCAGAAATTTTTGCACCACAGCAAACCGTAGCAGTATTGTTTCACTGTGAAAGCATAAAATGTGCAGGGACACATACAGATACAACGACTTTAATGGGCAAATATGTACAGCTGTCAATCTGTGTAAGTGTACATTTAGTGTGGTTTGCAGTCGAGCTGAATGATTTGCTTTCTCAGTGCCATCAGTCATTCTCCTACTCTTCTCGATGACTACTGTTTGACAGTGACTGAGTACACACATTCTCATTCAGCTTATTACTCTAAATGCATCGAATACATCATTCACAACTTAATGTGATAAAATTCTCCATATATAGGTGAATGCAGTTACCGTGGATTTGAAATGAGCATTCATCGTATTTCTCCCGACTTGCTTGCACACACAGAAACTGGGTACTTTTTCCTGTTCAAAATCGATGGTCTGTCCCAAATATAGTTCCAATTAGCACAATTTCAATATTTTGTATGGACAGAACACTATTAATACAATGCAAAATGTTTCAACCAAGTTTCTAATTCAAAGCAGTGAAGAACAAAAATCGAAAGAGGCACCAATAAACTTTGTATTATTCCTTCATTCTAATATTGCTTTAAGACACCTACTTATCTGTGTTTTTTTTCCATATTTGATACAGTTGTGTAGAAAATAATGATGCAAGAAATGTACTGGTACAGGTACACATAACAAAGGATAAAATCTACGTTTATTATATCTCTGGATTTAGTTACTTAACACGTAATCTCTTCAACAAATATTGATACACAAGAATTACTGAAGCCAACAGGAATATTTACATGTACCACTATGTTAAATTTTATTACGTACTGTGTCCATAAGGAAAGTAAATTATAAGGTCCATATATTCAGCGACTGCTCCAGTTTTGCATGAAACATCGAGAATGCAGTTAATAATAGCTCAGAATAATTTATCTGTGACATTACCTCTGCAAAAAAGTAGATGGATTTATTGGCCATTATTTTAATTTGTGACCATATCACTATCGTCCCAGACATCTCCCACATTGTTATGCTATTTATTACTGCCGACAATGTATGTAACGAGCAAGGGCCAAATAATTTCTAAGTGTTTCTCTATTCTCAACAATGATACATATATATGATGAGTTCTATCCAAGATAAACAAACGTACTCTATATTCTTTGGTTCTATCAATTACAATCTGCGCTATTATGGTGTCATTCGTGTTATATTCTACACCGTTGCTCTGAGAGATGTGGTGAACCTTGACAGAAAGCAAGCAGGTATGCGAAGAAAAGATTTACATGAAATCATTTGTTTTCACTTTATGTGGCACAGTGAGTATAGTAAAACATCACTCCCCAATTCTCTGTTGACTTTTTCTTTCCGAGCCAATCTCTTACCAACTTCACTTTTTGCATCCTCCCACTAAGGTTAATGATGGATCATACTCATTTTCCTGTTATTTCTTCAAATGTAGCAAATTAACTGTGTTCTTGTTTGCAAAACGACAGACGGAAACGAAGCTTTTCTGAAACGCATTGTTTCTGTTGTTTCTTTTGATGTAGCAACTTTCTTTAATAACCCAAAACGTTGGTCAGCTGTTTTCGTTTAAAAGAGCTATTAGGATCAAATTGACAATGCAACAATTTGCCGATCATCTATCACATTTTGCTGGGTTTTGTGCGTCTGATACATTTATTCCGAGAGGCATTCCGGAGTTCAAACCAGACAAACACATTGTACTGTCAATCAAACTTCTTGGCAAAAGTGGCTTCACCACTGATGTACATTACCGGTAGATGGATGGGTGCGTGGATGTATGACCAGTTGCTTGCACAGTTGCACTGGTGGCGCTAAGAATGAAGCTCCTTCGCTCAAGACTAAACTTCCGACGGAGTTCAAGTCTTTAACTCTGTCAGTATGTATCGGTACCTGTGTATCCCAAGCCCGATGAGAGGATGCTACATGTACCTGGTCAGTACATCTTCTCACATGTTTATGCTCGATTCCAGAAGTGTATCTCAAGTGACTTCCGATCACTGAAGCTCGTGATACAATTTCCATTAAATGGTTTAATTCAGTCGTCAGTCTTCTTGACGTAGCCGATGGGCAAACATCAGGGGTTTTTTTTCTTGGCTGAACTACGTAACCTGAGCGTTTTAGTCCTAGAAGTGTAAAATTCTCATGACTCAAGACAAAGAGAATGTATGAGCACTGCAGCTGCACAGTAACTTCCTAAGAATTGTGTATCTTCAGTACGCCGGGCATTATGGTTCATGTCCTATCCCAAGCTCAATTGCAACTAATGTAGGTCACGCGGATCACCTGCAAACTTTTTTTCGATAACACCCCAGAAGGGCCGTGTTGAGTCAATATGTCAGATTCCATGTAAACATTAATCGTGATATATATTGAACGCAACTATGCATTGCTCTGTGCAGTTGTACACCGCTGGAGCATTTTCGGTCTGGAAACACGTGTACAGAAGATGTTCTGCCTGCTATCAAACAACTCCGGTAAAATTTAAATGTTATCAATGTAACTATTCCTTAACCACCAGCCTACTCAATTGTACACGCATTTCATATCTTGTTCCACATAAGAAACTGCATTCTGTTCATGGACTACAATTTCACCAATTATACCAGGTGGGTATTTTCCTCAATAGGGCATTTTGCTTCCGAAGACAGTATCTTTGTGCATGTTTTAATAAAGTGACAGGACATCAAGATACTTAACGATTGGGGCAATTCAGTTTCGAGCGACAGAGAGCTATAGGTAGCAACAGTCCTGGGTCCACAGAAAACAACATTGCCTCGGCAACACAAATAGGTCGGGACAAAAAAGCGTACATGTACGAAGCGTCAATTCTATTACCGTTCTTGTGCATACACCAGCAAAGTTTGCTGCAAACATAAAGCTTTTCTGCTTTTCAAACAAATCCTCCTCAGATGCCACATTTTTACTGTAGCTTATAACCTAAATACGTAGCTCAACTTGCCAAAAAAGGACGATTTTTCTGGTATACAAGAAGTGTATCATCTCCAAAGCGACTATTCTTCATTGATTCTTAAATTTCACTTGGATTTTTGACGCCTTAGGAGGGTTTTAAAAGTTAAAGCCTCTTGGATTGTGTGTGCATAAAAGTGAGGAAAGACTCCTTTGTGTTCACTGTCACACCATATTAGATGTTCTACTGATTTTAATGCCTGCTAGTGATTTACGTTTTTGCTCGAGTAATTCAACTTATCTCGTCTTAGTCTCCCGCATTAACCTTTGACTACATTTCTCAAAGACATACAATTGTACATTGATAAAACAAACTTTGTTTCTGAATTTCAATAAGACACCTACGCCTCGCAGTTGTATCTTTATTCTATAATGTTTTTTTCCATTTATTGTTAGGTAATTCTTTTCCAACTGAGGTGTTGAAATTGTATATCTGCTTGTGAAACAAGAAAATTACTTTCAGCAGAAGTGCAGAGAAATGCGATTAGAAAAGTACCCAACAACCTTTCGAAATAATGAAATGCTGACATCTGTACACAAATAATTTTCACAACAGTTGTGACTTCGTCTTCCTCAATATAATAGTCCTTTTGTTCTTTTTTAACCATACTTTTCCTACAACTTGTATGCTGTGGATTAGCCATATATTAAGTCTGTATGGAGCTAATATGGACAGGGGTCGCAACTACCTCAATTAGCGCAACAAGCCATCTTCAATAATATAAATCCTATTGTCTAGGGAACTTGATGCTGTTTTGCTTTGTCGTACATAAAAATGCTTGTAATTTTAGTGGCGCAAAAACAAAAACCAAACATGATAAAATTTGTCATTTTCAAAATGGACTGGGGATTTGGAGGAGAGTAATATTTCTACCTTCAAGGCTTTGTGTACGTCCGGGTGAAGACACGTCTCCACGATGCATGGAAAATATACGAGAACTTCCAACATTTCATTCCTTTTTGCCGGTGTGATAGATGTGCATGTTAGATCTATTCACTACAAAATGCTTGTTGGGCTTAATGGAAATGACTATTTCTCGCTTGTTGCTTGTGGCATATGCTGGAAAAAAGCACGAGTAAAGCATACACAAAACTGGTACCAGCGGCACTGAATACAACAGCGTTAAGGTCAACTTGTACATGATGATACAATACCTATGCAGAGGTTTTTGATGTATGTACGCATGTAACGCAAAGACCTCTCAACTCTCAGAAAATAGGGAAACAAAAGCAACAATGTTGAACAACCCTTTCAAAAACGAATATCATAATCTCGCTTGAAAATGGAAAGCGTTTCCCGTGTGCTTTCATGCAAAGAACTTTTCAAGTGTCAGCGAGAAGAGGTTCGCATGATGAGGGGACATATTCTATACACGCCCGCACGACAGAAATTCTACTTGTCCCAGTCAACACCTGTCATGCACAACCTCTACATTCTGGGGTTTAGACGGTCAAAACAAAAATTCAAACACAGATCATAAATTGCTCCATTATTTCTCCACTTTTGGATAAAATTACGGTTTCACCTAGACTTGTTACCATACTTTACATGAAAGCAATTACTCTCGTGTCTGTTCATGAACTTTCCTTGCGCTATTTCACCTCACAATTGCGGCCATTGTAAACCAGTACATACCAAAGTGCATCATAGCATGTCTCTAATCCAAAGACCAAGCTTCCTCTAACAGAAACAATCACTTAATAGCATTCAATTAGCTTAACAATTGCTTGTCGTATATGTCAAAAAATACAATTATACTGTCATGCACGGGCTTCAAGTATCATGCAATATTTACAGTATTATGAACGCGGTGAAGATAAGTAAATTGCTTCCACTACATATAAATGACCACTCACTTCAGTCAATATCCCGTGGTATTGACCACGGAAATTGCCAGCTTTTCCTACTTCCTATCCTGTTAATGGACAAGATCAGTTATTACATAACAGCTTCATATCATTATCCAGCTTTTGGAATTATACGCTTTCAATATTTCCAAATAAAGGAAGGTTTTTCGTTGCTTGAACAAACATGATAAACATTACCAAATATTAGGAACAATGGAAAGCACTTAAAGCAAAACAGTTGATAGAATACATCTAAATTGAACGTTGAATTTAGATGGATGATAAAAACACACAGATGGACCACTTACTATTGTCCTCTGACTCCGTGCACAAATGTACTTTTTGTTCAAGACACTTTACTAAAATTCTGAGTGAAGTGATCTTTTATGAAAAGGGCTACTTGAATTTTTCCACTATTTACCAAATAAGGTCAGTTTTAACTTTCACCTTCTCACCCTTATGTCCATATGCCACTCCCCTCTTTTCACTTCTGTCATTTTTGAAAAAATTGTGCAGATGTTTCAAATCTCAAGTACCCTTTAGCAGCGAAATTCTCATAAATATTGCCATACTCCAGTCAAAACCGAATAATACTTGGTACAAATACAATGAATCAGTCTGTTGTCAACGTACACGTGCCAAAATGGATATCAATTATCACTGGGTCATCTTTCCCCAAACCAATCAACCTATACCCTCTACACATTACTCCGGTTTCCACTTCGGACAACCATGAGGGCTTATTTGTCGACCACAGACACTCCACAATACACTTCTTACATAAGGGACTTGGCTTTATTTGCATGACCGCTGGTACACACTGCACATCCATGAAAGCATGCGAGATAAAATGTGTTTGCATGTGTGTGGTCACTGGTCGTAAAAGGTTGTGTCTTCCTGCATAGCAGCTGTACAGTGTGGGTGGTCACCCTCGCTGCCAGCTCTACCAGCTAACTGATCATTAATCCTCATCTCCATACACACCACTCATTAACAACAATACATTGTCGGATCCAACTGGACCATATTGATTAATTTTATCGTGTCCAAAAACTTCATCAAATGTTGCATAATCTACCCTCAGAGGTCATGAATTTCATCTGACAAAATGGGGCACACATATTAATACATCAGGCATGGCTACACAAACTGAAAGGCCAACGGCCAGATGTTGCTGACCATTGTCAATACAATTATACCAATATTCATTCATTAAGGTATCATTGATAGTCCTTTGCACAGATGTATTCAGGCAAAAACATGACAACCAGGCCTGAAATCTAGGGTTAAATTAGAAAGAAGATATGATAATTGCCCGTGCAGCTAGTCCTGTGATAAGCCATCACTTACTGCAGCTACCCACAGCAAAAAATAAACATGTCAAAATGCCAAAGTATTCAGAAGTTTTAGAAATTTTATCCAAGAACAAAGGTCTCTGTAGTGCGAAATTGTCAAATCACATTATGTGGCTTATATCACATGGAGAGGTAACAATAATAGTTAAGTAAGGTGGCCCAGGGCTATCACTTACCTTAAATAGGAATAAAGCTTTAAATTGCTTAAAAATGTCAATGTACAGTATCGGAGAAATGTTTATGTAATCAACTTCAAAATCCTGGAGAATTTCATCACTTTTGATCACTGGATTGATTCTAATAGCTAGCAATCATCTGAAGATTTACAGAACAAAACAAGCAGGTCAAAAGATCGCCATTTTAAAGCAAACCAATATTTTCTGAACTTCTTAACCTGGTACTTTAACGGCCATTTAAATGCCACATCCCATCAGAATAATTTGGGACATGTTTTCACGGGTAAAATTCGTCTGTAAAAGACCGTAGTAATAGATTGTCATAAATTTAATTGGCCTTTAAAATTACAAAAGGAATTCGTCAAAGTAGAATTTGTGTGTAAAAACACGAATAAGGTAAGGACAGATTTAATTGCTACATGACAACAGACTAATTTGTTCACAAAACGACACGGTACTGCAAAAACTGACGCCATTAACATTTTCAAATATTTCCCTTTCTCACGTTTTTGCGGAAAATAAATTTGGTGTTCTTTATGTCGAACCGTGCGACGGCCAGCCTAAAAGACTGTTTTCTCCGTGAATACAGGTTAGGCACGGTTAATTCGAAATGATTCCGCGGCCAGTTTTTCCTTCGAATTAAGCGGAAATTCGTACTA
>JBCAUG010527746.1:0-14951 GCA_038406175.1 Haplosyllis leylae | reverse complement strand
GTAAAATTTGACCAAAAAAATATCCACTCAGAAGTAGTGAGTGCATCACAGATAGTCTCCTTGCGGAGACTAACAAGCAAGTGTGGTTTTCAATAGAACGACTTGCCTGCAATTTTTCTTTGAAAAATATCGTGCGGTTTTTCTTTCCTTTGAGAATTGCTCGATTGCAGATAGGAGGGTAGCTTCGTTGAAAGAAACATTTCAGCTCGGAACCAACAAACGGTGTAATGAAAACTTGGGAAAGCCCTCCCATGCAACTTTAATTTCCTGTTATTTCGTATTTGTATCTAAGCAACGAAGTATTGACAATGTACTCGTACTTCATTTTTACTTTTTGCAAGAGAGAAGCTAATGAATTTCTCTACCAAAACAAACTGGTGTTGCGGAGGCATACAAAGAGCTAAAAGGCTAAAGGTTGCGAATACTTAGTATTTCGTTTGTGGAAAAAACTGGTAGTCAATTATGCCAATAAACTACTGTAAAAATAAGAAATATGGTTTGTTAGCGAAAACAATTATTGCTGGTTATCTGTTTTCGCCCGCTTGCTCAACTGATTTGTTGATATATAACAGTACTACTCACTTTTTCATAAAGAATACTAAGGATACTTATCATAGAAAGAAATTAGTCACTAAAACAGATGGTCAAAAACCACATTGGTCTCGTGGATGTTCTCGCGTGATTTCTGTTTCACCGATAAACATTCGTAGGATGCATCATCTTCAAAACATGACGAAAAAACTCCTTTTTCTCTTCTTTGCATTTGTAGAAATACCTAAAATAGGAATTATATTTTATTATGAAGACAAATGTAACTGAAAGCTAGATGATCACATAAGAACTGCACTTGTTGCCTTTTCCGAAAATGTATTTTGTTGTAAATATCAAATAGGTTGCAGAAAGATATTCAGAATTTAAGTCGTCTTCCTACCGAAAAATTGCATCTTAAAAACATCAATGTGGTACTGAAATAAGCAAGTTTAAACAGGCACTTTAAACTGACATTTCAAATTAATGCTTGCGTTGAAGGCTCCTGTTCAAAAAAGTGGGAATTCAATCTGCAACAATGCCGGTTTTGGGACGTTTTACTCATTGTTTTTACGAGTCATAAATTTCAATATCAGTTGACGTTGCAATGACACTAAATTGGTAGCCATCTGGATCCAATCCGTGTATATCCACTTTTCTTAAAAGCGATTGCTTGGAATTTAATTTAGAGGTCAATTGATGGATTGTTTTGGCACTTGATGTGAACACCAATAGAGACTTAGTTGCCGAGCATGTCAGTTCCTGTACTTTGAGTTCTCAATCATCAATTTGTGCGGCCTCTGAACTAGAGGCAATGCAGTAAGTAGGGTAATAGATCTCTTTAACAAGCGAAACTAAGCTCGCCTGCGTATGAGGTAAAGCTTTCACAGTTAGATAGACAGATTAAGTGAATTGAAGAGTATGTTTATTTTGTGTGGAATGTTACATCACGAAAACGAAGCTGATGCGCCTGGATTTAATACATTGGTTTGGTTTGTGTGATAAGCAACTTCGAGTTGGATCACCCTAATTACATCTGGTTATCACTACAGAAACAAACACAAACGGGTGTGGTCAAGGAGTATTAGCTCTTTTTTATATTTTAGCATTAACATAAGAACTGGTACGATGTTGCATTGCGTCATAGTCATGGATAAACAACGATCAAATGTTGATTACTTGCTTTACTTTTGAATTGATTTATCTCGTGCACGAAATTACCACCCACAAAAGGCAATACCAGAAATCAACTCTCGCTATTTTTACACACACGAAGTCTACTGTTTCGAAACAAAAATGTTGCCGTCCAATATGTGCAATGTTTTCTAATTGGGTTCATATGACTTTATGATAAAGGAAAGTGGGTGGTCAAGCTTTGTGGTTTGAAAATGCGAGGAGGAGTCATTTTCGTGTGTCAAGGGAGAACTGTCTCATGAAATGTGTCGATATCTAATTAGTGACTGACATAAAGGGGACAAACGTGCGAATACAATTGCGAAATTTAATCATAAATGTGTAATAACAAAGAAAAGAGAATGAAACTGGGTCAATTAAGAGTTTATTACAAAGTCGATTTTTGAAGTATTTTAAATCCTCTTACTCTTTCTATTTTCAGAGTGAAAAAGGAAACAAAATGTTTGAACAGAAGTAGGTTTCTGGTGAGTAGAGCTATTCCCAACTTTTTTCATCCAAAATAAGAATTTATATTTGACGTCAAACAAAAGAGGAAAGTTACACAACTGGTGATTTGAAAGGCCTACGTTACAGACCTGAAAACATTGACTTTCTTGAAGATCCTGTTGTAACCTTGGATCGGTTTTCTGATGCGAATGGCCTTTATCTGGTTACATCTTCCTTTATTTTTGCTTGGAGTTTTAGAGAAACGTATCTTTACAGATGTAGAAAAGAATCTCATTGAATCAATGTAGTAAAACCTTTAAGAAACTGTGTCTGTGGATGGTTCAAGGCAGAAATCCTATGTCTCACATGTGACAGATACAGCTGTTCTTATTAACCCACAAATCAGTCACACCCGTAGTAGCCTCACTGCTCCAATAGGATTTCTCCATCCCCTTTTATTTCCATAATTTCCTATTATAGGCATATCAATATTGCTTTTCGCTCAACTAGAACATAAGGGCATTCAATGAATATCAAATATTTGGACTTGGCATCCTGAGCATTGGGGATGCATATTCTTTCGTCTCTTGACAACATTCATTCGATCGTTTGTGTATTCCATTGTGATAAGTTGTCGAAGACGGTCTGATGAAATAACTCGAGTCTTCTGTGTTCCTTTGATCTGTCTTCTTTGCGCATGATGGACGTTTCATCAAAGTGGCCAACGACTATGTTGTGATTCGTCGTCAGTATCATTTTCGAAACATAGCCTGCGGCCTGTGACAGATATTGTAAAGATGAAAATCAACTGTTTTGAAGCCACTTTTGTATCGTGTAATTCCTAAACAGCACAAAGATAATGTACGTAATGAAGTGATCTTGTATTTAAGAATATGCGTGCAACGGAGTCAACTAACCATTATGATTAATATGTGTATCAACAAGTATGACCAATCTCGACTTGTTAATTGAAAGACTAGGTATAAATATTTAAAACATTTATGTATTGTTAAAATAATTCACTAAAGTGGGCTACATGGCGCCAGTTTCCTTCGTGGCTGTGATATGTGAGAACATGTGGGTATGAACCACGGGAATATTGAATAGGTGAAACAAGCCTTCTTCGGCAAAACAATTAATGGATTGCGTAATACAGTTTCCTCACAGAGGCTGCGTACAATCACACAAAATGAACATCTTGGGTACTTTTTATGTTTTATGTAAACTAAATAGTAACAACGGTGTTTAGTAGGTAAGGAATTGAGCAAGCTTCTCTTTTGAAGTTCACAACTAAGCTGATAGATAGGCTCAATTACTCGAGGAAAGTATAAATGGAGACACCCAGTAGAAATATCAGCCCATTGCCATACCAGTGAAAGCAGTGTTATTGTGTACTGTGTAATATTAACACTAACTACGTAGGAGTTTATAATCAGATTAAATGTATGAAAAGGAATAAAATAACAACTGTGTAATCAAGTTGTGTGCATCAAAGGAGACTTCATCATTGATTAAATAATGAAGAACACAATCCGGATTGAAATGTTCCGAAATGTTTTGGGATAATAATCTGTCGTTTATCTGCAATTTTATGAATATGTTTTTCTGCAAATAGGTTAGATGACACAGCAGTACGTAGGCTGCCACTTCTAAGCTATATTTACTTCCTTTGATGGTGTAAAGGCTTTGATGGAGGATTTCAATGCTTTGCCTCCAAGTTAGAAATATCATCCATAAATTCATTTAAAAATTTTACTGTGTGCTCAACGTCGCTTAGATTGTTACAAAATGTCGAATTGAATATGCTAGAATTAAAACTTAGAATCTGGTTTAAAGCAGTGTTCCCATTTCTGGAAAACATGGGGTTGTAATAAAGTAAATAACCAAGTGTACCTAAAATTTTCTTGAAAATGCTGAAATATTATGGAATTTTGCAAAGGTTGAAAAGTGGGAACCCTGTTAAAGTGTCACCTGACATAGTTTCATTTTACTTAAATTATGTATGTTTGTAGTACTATTCTAATACTTAATTATGTCTGTAGGACTATTGCTTCTTTTACTACTGCAAATAATTGCACTTTGATAACAAAGTACGCACTTCCACCTTGCACTTAATGAATGGCGGCTTCCCAGTATCTGAAAAAATGGGAAACATCATGGAAAGTACTGGTTATTTTTGACAAAAATGTGGTCTGCTATTAACTAACTTAGTCTAATTATTTTTAACAATAAAGTTTATCCCTATCCTGTCTGGGGAGGGTTACCCCTATCCTATCTGGAGTGTACCCCGAGGTGCTGTCCAGGGATACCCCGCACCCCTGTCTACAGGCCTGACTGGGGTACCCCCTCCCCCCGGAAGGACCTGGGACCAGAAACCAGGGGGTACACCCATAAAAGGACCTGGGACCAGAGACCAGGGACCCTCTGCTGTCGACAACCACCTGTGGAAACATAATCTTCCCGTTGTACTACATATGCAGGCGGTCCCAAAATTGCAAAAATCTAGCAATTAAAGGCACCCCAATCTGATGCGGATAGAAAGAGGTTTGGATAGTGGTATACATTACGTCAAAGGCGAAGTCCTGACAGCATGAACCTGAGGGCATTTAAAGAAATAAATTTTTATGCTTTCAAACTACCGACAAACGGTTATGAATCATCGTAGAATTTTACTTGGTGCAAGGTGGTGGAAGTCTCAAAATGAGAAATTATCTTACGCATTGTCAGTGAATTTGGTTCATAATGTATCTGCTTATTTGCAGAGACCGTGTGGTTTTGACTTGGTGAGATTCACATCATGCGCTGGAGTGTGAAACTCATCAAGTATCTGCTGGCCTGCGTGGTGGTGGGCACTCTCATCGTGTGGATGTCCTTCTACACCAAATGTGGACCACAAGACGACTCCCTCAGTAGACAGGACAGCAACTTCTACAGGTACGTACATTTCTCAAAAATGACGTGGCTCCCATTTGTTTCGTGAATGTGTTCCGAATACATCAATGGAATTAACTGGGCGATAATATATCTTGTCTGTAATTGGTGAACAGAAAACGCACAATGCCAACCGATTTTGTAAACTCTTACAAAGCAAGGGACTGAGCTAGTAAAAGGAAACCTTTTCCCCATCTTCATCGAGGTTGAGACCCGCGCGGAAAACTAAATTAGTTACTGAGTAGTTAAAGATAATATCAGTCTTCGCAATAGAAACCTTTTTTTGAAGTTTGTTGCTGAGCTTGGGAGAAAAGATTTAGGAAAAATCGATGGCAATTCAGGGCAGCAGACATCTTGATATCAGCAAATAATCCCCTCAAATGTCACCTTCAATTGCTGGTGTTGCTAGTAAAATCTTGGAGGTCCTGGACAACATACAAAATTTCCTTCCGTAAATTGCTGTAGGAGACAGGTATTTGCTGTTCTGAACTGTGATGAAATTTATTGCAATAAGATTTCAAAATTATTTTTTCAAAATAATTACTCCGTCTTCAGTACTTTTTAATATCCAACAGGTTTCGTGGTCCTTTGTCGGAAATCATTGTCCGCAGTTTTGAAAACCAATGACAAGATCAATCGTATCATACCCATAGACAGAAGAAAAGCCTTGGCTACTGGGCCATGTTGAAGATCAGACAATCTTCTTTGACCCCGCCCCCTGTAGCACATCTCCCATAGAGATCGATGTTCATTGCTGTCGGTCAATACAAACCAATTTAGTTTGGTCAATAGTAGTGATCTGTCACTGACATCCTTAGCACCATGTAACTCAGCCAAGAATAGTCGGATCTCATCTCTCCATGCAATGACCTTTTGTCGTGTTAGAATTTATAGAGCAAGTCTGGGCCCCAGTGCCTCAATCAAGGAAATTTCATGCGTAGAGTGCTCTTATGTCAAACTGAAAAACCTCTCTTGCCGAGTCTTGGTAATGCCGAGACATTAGCTTAGCTTTAAGTGCTAGCTCACACAGAGTGAACACGAAGCCGCTGAAAGAGGCGTTTCGAATCATTTCAATTATCATTTTGTCATTCATTTCAATTCAATTCAGTTCCACAATAATGTTCCCCTGTTCACATAATTTGAATAATTTGTGTACAACGCAGCAGCAAACATCAGACAGAATGTTCTTCATCACCTGTTTTCACATTCTGTCAGACTCATAATTATGAACCTTCATGTGTCACTGATGTTTTACATTTTACTTCAGGGAATCACATGTTCAGAGTCCCGAGAGTATGCAGGACCAAGGTGCTAATGTCGCCTGGCAGCATCTTAACGGTCTGGCTGACGGAGACCCCATTAACTATTCCGAGATAGACTGTGTCATAAACGACGAGTACAAAGTAACTTGTAGACGTGAGGGCCAAGAGGTCTACCTACCGTTCAGCTTCGTTGGTAAATACTTTGAGGTAAGTGGCATTTTTCCTGTTATTTTGTTTCACATGGGACAAGAAATTGAAGTGGCATTCCTCCACGGACTGAAATGGAGGAACTCTTCTGATGGGAAGTGCTTATTGGCCTTCTTATTAAACACTACAATTCTAATTCAACATGGAACTTAGGGGAAGCCAATTGGTAGTATTATTGGGAGCAGAACGCAAGTGGATATCTACCAACCAGGAGAAGCACCTTCCACACGTCTTAGGGTTTATATTCGTCCTTGGATGACATGTTGGTGATGCCTTTAATAACTTGAGTAGAATAATCGATTGAATGCGCCTATTCGTGTCCGGTACGAGAGATGAATAAAGCTGTTATCCAGTTTATGAACTTCGCAGTGTGTACCAAAAAGATATCCAATCCAATTGAGCCGATGTTCAGTAAGAGTGTTATGTAGTTTTCTGGCACCAGGAATTCCCAAAGGCAAAACAAAACTGGAGACAATTGGCAAACATTCCCACTGTTTGATTCCCCGGTGTAAGTTTAAATCATCCGGAATGAGAGAAGATTGCAAACAAATTTTGCGTATAATAAAGACTATGAAATGCTTTTTATTTGTGCGATGTCACAAATTGTCCCGAGGACTTTCCTCTATTCCAATTTGCAATTTGCGATTTAATACCACGGCAGACTTCGTTAATGTGCAATGGCACACGAGACCTTCCTTTCCCAATATGATTAAAATACTATTCTTAGTAGTTCTATTGTACTCTCTTCCTGTATTTGTGTTCCAATTAAGTATATTGTATGTTTGCTCATTCATAATTACGGGAAATATAGAATGTGAATTCGGGAAGAATTGGGTAGATAGGAAAACCCATAGTCGCCTTCTCCCTTGTTATTGAAAACATCTTGGTAATTGAAGTATGATTGATAGTCGGTTGAAGCTTTAGGCCTATCTGTAATGTAACCTACTTTGTATGGATTGCTAAAATATTATGCCATAAGTCATGATGTGAATTGTAATGCGAGGATAAGCATCCCTTTCCATTGGAACTCATACCCAGCCTTTACAGAGGTTTATTTGATTATCAGGGACTGCTTCTTTTGTCCAGTCTCCTAGTGAAATGGCAAAAGTTGCTGAATAAGCTGGTAATTTTCCTCTCCATGGGCAGTGAAGGAGGAAATTGGGTAACACGAAGAGGAAATGTGTTGCAGTGTGTCCATTCCTGTAATTTCCTTCAGTCCTGACACCTGAGGCCTCTATTTCTTTCTGGTGAACAGCACCAACAAAGTAGATTCACCCAGCAGCCTTTTTTAAACATGAATATCAAAATAATGTGATACCAGTTTATAGTTTGTGTTTAGTGTTTTAGTAGACTATTTCGTAGAGTTCATATGTTTTTTTATCTTCTGTAGTTATTGACGTTTTTCTTTTTCTCGGTAGGTTTATGGGAAGATCAAAAAGGTAGATGGAATGGAGGAGTTTGACTGGAAACATAGTTACTCGAGGGTGTATGAACCTGAAGGGAAGTACACTGCGCAGGGAATCTTCATGTCATTCGAACATTACAACGTGGAAGTCAGGGACAGAGTCAAATGTATCAGTGGTATTGAAGGTAGGCTTTAGTCTTCCGATTCCTTCCTTCAGTCTCATAGGTTGAAGAGACATAAGGAGCCTCACGGTGGCATTTATTTTAACCGAAGTTCGCGTTCATATTTCTAAGTACAGTGATGTCTTTTCATAAGAAATGCTGGAAGGATTGTCCCAGTAATTTCCATTAAAATTACTCTCTTTCCGAAAAGGTACTAGTTGATAGATAATTTTTCTTCCTTACAGGAGTGCCAATTTCTACACAATGGGGACCAGAAGGATACTTTTACCCAATTCAGATTGCCCAGTATGGTCTTTCACACTATAGCAAATACCTAGCAGAGCCTTCGCGGGTGAAAGATGTCATAGAAGACGCAGAGTCTGGGGACACAGCACGCTGGGTAATAAACACACACGATGCCACTGTTGACAATGTGTATGAAGCACAGAAATCGACCAGGGTGATTGAATTCATGTCGTCAGGTAAAATATAATCCCCATTTTTCAGGTTTACTCTGACTGAGGGAATGAGAACACGAAATCTGTGAGATCTGACAGAATTACTTATAACGGAAAAATGTAAGCTTAGAATTGGAGTTTAAATTTTTATGTACATTTTCTGTCCTATTTACATCTGCATACTCAGAATAGTAAGGGCCCGTTTACACCAAGCGTCTGAGTCAATTTGCGCCAATGCAGCGATTATGCTTGCAACACAGTTCTCATTGACCACAATGGAGTCACTCCAAAATGGGTTGCAACCCCATTCTCAAGCAACTCCATTGTAAAAATTTACTCTGACACTTGGTGTGAACGGGCTCTAAATATAAAATGAAAGAAACACCAATCTTAAATATTGCTGAGTACTGAGTACTATCTAATCAGGCATTTCACTTTCAGATTCACTGTTGGATAACGGTGTTACTTTTCCTGTCGGAGAACAGTCTAACTTCTTCCTATCCTTTGACTTCCGCTTCCTAACTAATGGCAGTATTACTGTGATCGTCGATCCAAAGGGGAAAGACGTAGAACCTATGTACATCCACTATGTGTGCAGCAAGACACTGATACAAGTGGACAAAAACAACATTTACTACGGAATCGGTTCCAGGAAACAGTGGACGCGAATCTATAGAGATATTAGTATAGATCACCAGAAAGGATTGTTGTTGAGAAACAAAAAGAAGAAAAAGTCCAACTTAGCTCGGATAAGAACTATTATCTTCAGAGGCCACGGATTTGTGGATAACATAACGTTATCAGACAACGCACATCTGGCGCAATTTTATTACGCCGCCAACTGGTTGGTGGCTAATCAAGACGAACGAGGCGGTTGGCCAATAATGGTGAAGCGTTACATAGCTAACGGAATGTTAGAACTGGCTCCAGGCTGGTACTCAGCCATGGCGCAAGGCCAGGCGATGTCGTTGCTGGTACGAGCATACATTCGGACAAAAAATAAGAAGTACTTGAGTGCGGCCTTGAAAGGCACGCACCTGTATGACGTGCCAAGCTCTGAAGGCGGAGTTCTCGCCAAATTTGCAGATAAATACAACTGGTATGAGGAGTATCCTACGACGCCATCTTGTTTCGTTTTAAACGGGTTTATTTATTCTCTGCTGGGCCTCTATGACTTGCGCATGGTGGCCCCGGCCAAGGAGTCGTTCGTTGCTGACAGACTTTACACGACGGGTCTCGAGTCCCTGCGGTCATTGCTTCCACTGTTCGACACTGGATCAGGATCTATTTATGACTTAAGACACTTTACTTTAGGTGTTGCGCCAAACTTGGCACGGTGGGACTACCACACAACGCATATCAACCAACTATTGTTGCTAAGCACCATAGAAGATGATCCCATTTATGAAACTACCGCTAAAAGGTGGATAAGTTATATGAAAGGCCATCGGGCTCCACACAATTAATTGTAAGAATGTTTTGTTAAAATTTTGCTTGATAATTGATTTTGAAATTGTAATTGCAAAATTCAACTTTCAATTGATAAAGAGAGGGTGAGAAAACTGCAATTTGAGTACGAAATTATTCGTACATGAACTCTTTGCATTTACCTTTTCTCACTTAACAAGGCAAGATGTTCAGTAGCATTCAATTTCGTACTTTTTGTGGCAGTTCAAACCCTCCAAAATGATATAAACATGAGATTTTCTACACACAAAAAGGACCAAAAGGATGAATGTGCTATTTTAAACGTGATAGGTATGAGTGAATTCTCAATCCTTATTAGGTTAGTTACCAAGGGCAGGTAACAGGAAATATTTTAGGGTACGTAATTCAGGCATTCCTTGTGTGTGTTACTAATGCGAATACAAGTAATTTATTTGTGTGTGGTAAAAGTGATCAATTGGGCCAAATACCTTGTTCTTGTGTTAAAAGACTTAATTCTGTGATGTAGCATTCATTGACCAAACCAGAAATTGTGCCCTGGTCAAACTGATTATAATATGTGCGCACCAGCTTTTTGTACAATGTACAAGTTATGCGAACAGACCTGTCCTCGTTTCCATAATTGTTGTGAGACTTTATTCGAGGCGGCTTAGCCACCCGCTCCTATCCCTTAAATTTAGTAGACAAGACAAAAGAAACCACCAAAATAATGTACAGAACAATATGTATTGTGACATCGGGTTGTGATTTGCTGGATGGATGGCTATTCAATATTGAGCTGTCTTTTTATCAACAATAAGTACAACCTCCCCCCCCCCCCCCCGATTTCTGCTGCATTTCAGTAAATCCTGTGTGTACGGGCGAGACACTTAAACGTTGAATTATACAGATCTCGTCTTGTCTGTAATAAACGAAATGTATTCACGCGTATTCAGATATCCATGACCCTTGACACCATGTTACCGGTTGTTCATTATTCTGCTATTGATCAAAGAAGAGTGATGATGATTTATTTCAAGATTGATTGAAAATCAAAGGTGACTGTGATCTCATTTTCTATGGTGCTTTGCATAGAATAGTGTTCGCAAAATGGAAGACAACCTCTACGGGACTTTTTGCTTGATCAAAATATTGAAGAGCCTCTGTCACTGTGATTGGGTTACTTGAGTTACACAGTTTAGTTAATGAAGGGACTGCAAAGTACTCTGTACGCTTTACTTGCAGTTTTCAGCCAAGTGAACTGATTTCATGAACAAAAACTCCCGTGGACAAATGTAAATAGCTAGATACCAACAAGAAAAGTGTGTGTAAATGGTAATGGAAGGCTAAACTCCCTTTAAATGCCCGTATGATTTCAACTGACGTTAGAAACGGGGTTTTGACCGTAAAATTATTATGAATTACCGTCCGATGTACCCGGCAGAATTGAATGCAGTTGATCTTTGTGGTGTTTCATTTCAGGAATATATTGTGTACCAAAAGATAAATTTCTTCTCAAAGGAAACAATTGCTATTTACACACACTTTTCTTCCTTGTAATTCTGGTTGTAGTGTCTAGCTGCAACACTTGCTCAGCATTAGTTCGATAAATTTGTACTGCATATATTCATACAATGTATTCGGATATTTTCAATTGCTGTCCACGTACACCTGAAGTGATGTACGTTTCTACTGATAGTTGTAAGATAAATGTAATCCAGAAATGTTCTTACTTTGGTTGATGCTGTTTTGTTTGATCTTATATCCACCCGTTGAACTTCAGGTACTTTGTTTCAATATTCTTTCCTATGGAAAGAATGATTAGGATGACATATTTATCACAATGAGCTTATTAAATTATTTATTGTCAGCACGTTTTATTTGTCGAGCGGTTTTGGAAAGATTGAATGCCAGTACGTGGTAAAACAGGGATGAAATTGACCCACCTATTGGAAAGTTATTTCACAGAAAAGAAACTATCATATCAAGTGCTCAATAATAAATGACAAAACATTGTGAAACATAGAAAATTCCACTTCGCTGGTCCCGAAGACACTGTTATTAAAGCCGCACACTATGACGATATGAAACTTCGGGTTTTATTCATACTCGGCAAGTTAATCTTTTTTGCAAGTTGAAGGGTACACCCAAAAGAAAATAATCACACGTAAACTAAAATCTAAGGAGTTAGCTGACTTGGAAACCAGCAGTAAAACGCAGGCGAAGATTCTAAATGTTAAAGTTGAGGAAATGCCAGTGTTTGATGCCTGTCTTTTTTTAAAGTAGCTGTGTTGAGGTACGTGATAATTTCACTGTAAGCTATACAAACCCAAACCCGGTTTTAGTGATTTTGTCATTGAAGCAGAAAGCAAATTGCTATATTGTACACAATCTGCAGTAAAGGGAAATTACGGAAGTCTTTGTTAAACAACTGTTAAACTTAATTAAGCTAACTATGTTGCTCATTATTATTATTGTCATCATGATATTATTCTCCTTGTTAATTCTTTGCAAGGGTAAACAATAAACGAACAGAGTCGTAATGTGCTTTATGGTATTTACCCCCAAGAACCTTTTGTTTTTATGCATCATAAGAAATTGTGATCAGTATGATTGTATTATCTGTACAAAATGACGAAAAATGTGTAAAATTGTCAGTTTTCAAAGGAAATAAATATTTTTATTCATAAGGTATTCAACTTATTATCCTTTATTGTACTCACTCCAAATTTTTAATTAACAATGAGAGTAACTTACATTAATTATATACCAGGATTGAAAAGAGAGGATTGTCTTCTGGCATGAGTCTCAAATCCCGTCTACGGAAAGCAATTTTAGACTAAAAGTTGAACCAGTCCAACAAATCGGTTTCCCGTCATTAGCCTTTTTTCTCTGGATAGAAATGAATTATTTATTGCTGTCAACAGACACAGTAAAATATATTTGTAGCCTTAATAGAAACGAACGACGTTGGTGGAAATGAGCCAGCTTGTATCTTGAAATTCCACTTAAAGCTGAGATTTGGTGTTTGTTCATGCAGTCATACGGATGCCCTCAGGAGTTTACATAGTGTAAATATATCTGACAAGATCAATAGTATCATGCCTGAAGAAGGCTGTACTCATGGTCCAAAGAGAAAGGGGAGTAATCTTTTTTGACCCCTCATCTATATCCCTACTCCCTAAGAAAATCATGTTTAATCAATGCAAGGCAATTTATTGTGGTCAATACAGGTAATCTATCAATGACATTTGAGTACTATGTTCGTGTCAGAAGAAGTTAAATTTGGGAAATCATGTATTGTTGCACGAAATAATGACTTACAATATTGGATGAAAATAGCCCAGATGGAATGACATCCTGCCTGATGAGTACATTATGGGTCATGAAACACAAGATCCCTCAACCTTTTCTTTGCAGTCTCTGTTTCAGACAACTGAGTGAGTGTTTCTTATGTGCGATGTACATTACTTTGGAATGGTGACATTGTTTGATTAATTTAAAAGAATTAAAGTAGGAAGAACTTTCTACAGTTTAAAAAGGACATCACAGGTTGGATTTGTAGGCAAAATGTAGACATAAATTTGAATTTACCTGAAGAACAAATACATGTCATGTATGGTTTAGTAGTTTATGCATCAGTAGATTACTTTTGTATAATTTTGAACTTCACGAAAGTCTTTGAGAAAAAAGAAATTTTCCCACTGTGCAGTAAAATTTGAGGAGAACAAGATTTAAACGGGAAGCCTATTGGTCATGCAGTAGTGGTGCCAAGACTTCTCGCAAGAGGAATCGCCGACCCTATGAACAAAGAAAATTTGCTCTGTGTGTGGGTGTCCCCTTAGATCTACCAGCCATTATGAATTATAAATTTTTCTGATGTAGAAACAGAAAGTAAACCTGAAATATGAGTGTATTTTCTGGCAAAAAAGGTCCCTGAAATATCCTTGTACCAGCAGGATTTTATGAGGCCAGCCATAAAAAGAAGAAGATAGTCAGATGAGTTTCAGTACAATAATCTTTACCAAATCGCTGCCTCAAAGTTGATTTTCAGCTTGCAGATTCCACCTCCAATCACTCAAAACTATGGCCCCTGATTAAATGATTTTGTATTCATAACATGTAAGCGACACTGTAAATCTGGTGGACTCTGCTCCAGACTTACGCTCATTATTTAGTCCGTCTAAGCCTACAATAAAACCTTGTGTAATCAATTTCCATATGTTGACGATATCACAGGTTTCATTTGAATCTCTCTAATTCAGCGTATAAATTCACATCACATTACCCGCCTGGAGACGTAATTAGGTAAACGACAAAATAATTTTTATGAGTAAATTTATAAAAAAAAATTATAGGTGTGATGTGATCATGAATAAGAAAAACTCCAATAATTTTAAGTCTGGTGACAAGTTAACCTCTTAACGACCTTTTCCTTGGATTTTTAAAAAATTTTTCCCATATTTTTAAGGTATGTTGGTTAGTGATAGGACTATTTTCTATTACAAAAGCCATAAGACAAAACACAAATTGCTAATTCGGAACATTTGTTCGATTCATGTTCGAGTTTTTCACAAAAACACAAAGTTCGCAATGCTGGCATTATTACCAACTTTGTATTCTCATATATTGTCAGTTTTCTTTACTATTTGCATCAGGTGATGTTAGTAAATTTGAAATTAGAAATCAAGGCGTATATGAGAAGTATATTTCATGGATACAAATTTTATTGAACGAATGAATTTTAAATGGTACAGCTAAAACGAAGTTGTCAATGTTGGCTTTCTTATATTGTGGAGAGTTCGTGAAAAACTCTATTATTTAAAACTGCTCATGTAATTAGCATGATGACACCGCAAATACGCCGCAATAACTTGAACAATTGAGTTTTTCACGATAGGCGTTTCTGTCAGATTATCTGACAGATCTTTGCACACGGAAGAGCAAAAAAAAT
>JBCAUG010527635.1:0-14954 GCA_038406175.1 Haplosyllis leylae | reverse complement strand
GAATAATGCATATATATATGCCAAATGTTCGGAATGTCAATTTTAAATAAATACGTAGAGCGGCCAAAGGGTTAAAATAAGTTTTTGAGGAGTTTTTCTCTCAAAATAGAGACAAATAGGATTCTATGAAGAAGGTGGTACCAACATATGCTTTTGAAAAATGTTCTGAAAAACGCACAAAATTGAGAATTTTTTACATATGTAGAGTATGGGGGTACGCACCGAGGGCACCTCCTTGGATCCGAGGGCACCCCCTTGGATCCGAGGGCACTTCCTTTCCGCCACTATATATTGTTACGACCAAAGGCTGTCATGACAAGAAAAAATGTAATATTGCACTACACATTCATTGCCTTCTTATTTTCAGAGAAATTAACCCAGATCTTCAAGATGACGGAGCCAAAGGTGAAGTTGTCAACAGACCATTTTCTACGGGGCCTTAATGGGCTGAGAAACCAAACGTTACTGTGTGATGTCCACCTGGTGGCAGAAGGTACAAATTTTCCAGCTCATAGAGTCGTTCTGGCTGCAGCGTCTCCTTATTTCCAGGCCATGTTCACAGGGGGATTCAAGGAGAATGAACTGAACGAAATAACTTTAAATGATATGAGCTCTGAAGGCCTGAAGTGCGTGTTGGATGCAATTTACACTGCAAAATTGTCATTATCTGAAGAAAACATTTATGATATTCTGCCCGTGGCCAGTCTAATGCAACTGAATGAAATTGTTCAACATTGTGGGGGATTTCTGGCGACTAAGATTTCTGCTGGAAATTGCCTGCACCACCTTTCTTTTGCTGAGAAGTATGATTTGCAGGAGGCTGTGGATGAGTGCACCAAATTCATCCTGGAACACTTTGATGCCGTTTCCCAATCCATTGAATTTGCAAGGTTATCCAAAGAACAACTATGTAGCTGTTTATCTGATGACCACCTCAAAGTTCGAAATGGAGAAATAGAAGTTTACAGAGCCACTCTCAAGTGGTACGAAGCCAACTGTGGTGCAGACATTGGTGAAGATTCATGCTTTCTGGCTGAATTAATGGAACACGTCCGATTTCCGCTGATTCCTTGTGAGTTTCTCTTGGATGAAGTGCTCACTAATAGTTTGATATCAGGAAACTCTCAAGTGACGAAAATGGTCACTGAAGCGCTGAAATTTCAAAATGCTGATAACATATTTTTGCAGCCATTGCAAGAAGGCAAACAGTTCCAACCCAGAGGGGAGCAGATGTTGGCACTGGTACATAGTAGAGTGAGACATACAGGACAACAATCTTTGGTAGTGCGTGAAACAAAGCTACACATAATCGATGTAATAGGTCATGACAACTTTGAAAACGAATTTTCAGAAGAAGTGCTTCCAATGACCCTTTATCCTTACAGTCTTTCTTTGGTAGCAAAAGGAAATTATCTCTTTCTCTTTGGAGTTGATGCTAAGTATTGCAGACCAATAGCTACACGCTTTGATGTGAGAAAAAATACCTGGCTGGACCTGAAAAACCCTCCATACAGCCCATCACTAGGCATGGGTGCTACTTTATTGAAGGATTTTGCCTATCTATTTGGAGGAGAGCATATTACCAAAGAGAAATTAAATTCTGTTGAAACATTTAATACCATAAATGTAAGTAATCTTTCCACAGATGCTTCAAAATATTCGATACAAACAAATTCATGGTCAAAGCTGCAAAACTTGCCAAGAGCTTTAACTGATCATGCTGCAGCATCACACGGGAATTACGTCTTCTGCGCCGGTGGAATCGTGGTGGATACGAATTCTACGGATAAACTTTATGCATTTGATATTGTGGGTAAAATCTGGCTTTCGAAAGCTTCAATGATTCACAAAAGGTCCAGTTTCTGTCTGGAAGCTGTTGGACTAAAGCTAGTTGCATGTGGAGGCAGAAACTCACCAAATGTGGAAATTTATGACATCGCTGACGACCAATGGACCGTAATCCAAGACGGGGTTCTGGAACATTATGTATGTCCTGCTACAATAGAACTGAATGAGAACCTGTATGTAATAGGTGGGGCAGGCAGAGATGAAAATGGTATAGGTTCAAAAACAACAGATTATGTTAGCATTGTTGATGTGAACGAAGCCACAATACGGAGAGAGTCCGAAATTCCGTTCGGAGCGGCTGGTCATGTCTGTGCCTTATTGACCGTTCCGGATACAGCTGCAAATGAGAACAGCAACTAAGCTACTCTCCTGTCAGTCCAGAAGTATAATAACAGCATGTACCTGAAACTCTGTTCTCTGTAACGTCATTTTACCGGTACTCAACAAGGTTTTAACTTATGTCAATGATTACGGTGTCTTAGATAGGTAGGATAGATCCAAAACGCACTCTGAGTGATAACCGTCGAAATGTTCATTGTTTACAAATCCTTGTCGGGCATTGGAAAGGTGACGTAGAATATGGAAATGGTGTCTGTGAACATCTTCCCAGAACTATCTGACCGGTTGCATTTTAGTCAGTTATGTTATTGAAATATTGTAAATTCTATTGAAATATTTCTATACAGGTAAAATAGTTTGTAAGTGGAATGCTACTATGATTTATGAACTTAGTCGTTTGTGAAAGAGTGCTGATGCTGAAATTAATTAAAAATTCTTCAACGCGTTTTCAGTTTCCTTGCAAGTCCAAGCAGCGAAATAGACACTCCAGTTAAAAGTGCCACGAATTTTGAATTATCCCAGAAATACTTATATTTCATTTATCAGCCAAAAACCAAAAAGATGAAAAAGACAGATGGGGCTTACATCTTAAATACACCCATGAAACATGCAGAGAAATTTTGGATCTGAGTCTCACAAAGATACACCTTTTCTTCAAAGTTAAAAATGATTATCTAATCTTACTAATATTAAAATGTATATCCAAGAGGGCGAAAATAAATTAGTGAACGTGTACCTGCATGCCCGGTGGTTCATTCTTGACAATCGAGGACGATCGTGTCGTACTTGGCGACGGTTGGTCCACCTTGGCAGAACCGCGGTGGACCGACCGTCGCTAAGTACGATCGACCTTGGGAGAAATTAACATCCCCGAATGACTGTTATTTCAAGAATAATTATCAAGAGATGTTAGACCCAGTTATTATACTGTACGCTCTAGTATGTGTATTGTGTACCTTTTAACGTACATTTATCAATCTGAAACATAATCATATATCTCTTCATCTCGATCAAACATTAAGTGTTGAGAGAAATAAAGCCTCACATTATGTCTATGTTTAGATTACTCTTTTTACGTGGTTTGACAAATGAAGAAAGCTTTCTTTCGCAAATTCATGAAGGAGGATAATTCCAATAACACACATAAAGATGAAAAAAAAACTCCCCCCAAAGTGTACCAAAGAATGATATATCAGTGGCGGATATATAGGGGTGCGAGGGATGGAACCCCCACCCCCGGGCCAAAAAATTCTTCATTGTCATGCAGTTTTTTTCCCCAGTGAATGTCATAAAATATATCACCGACCGCTGGGTGAACCGTGCTGTCTGTAAACACCCAAATTTCTTTTAATTTCAGTTAGTTTTTGCAAAATAAACAAGAAAGTCTTCCTATGTGAAAACGCAAGAGGCGTAGTGCCCACGCCGTATCCTGTCCATGGCATTTCCTGCCCGGGGGTGGGGAGGCAGGGTGGGTGTACCCTGTCCTGGTCCTGACAAGGGTACCTCCCTCCCTCTGTGGACAGACACACACCTGTGAAAACAGTACCTTCCAAGACGGTATCTCTAAAATATTTCCGAATTAGCAATCGCTCAAGCCATCACATACTATAGCATGGCCTTGACATTGACCTACTTCTAACCACGCTTTCCTAGCGTCCTCTGCTCAAAACGAACGATAATACTAAGTTAAGTATAAATGGTTTAGAAATAATAATTGAAGTTCGGTTAGTTCAATGGAAATGATGTGATTTTTCATTCTCAAATTAACAAAGTGAAATGCATGCAAAGTTCCTTGAATTAAAACACCGCCAGGGATCGTATTCGTTTGACAGATTAAATGTGGTGTGGACTGAATCGATACAAAATAAGAGAAGCTTTGTAATTGACAATACAGTGGCCGCGATGGGAGGCGGGGGGGGGGGGCAAGAAACATGAATCTCGCCTCTAAAAGAAGTCATCTGTAAATATCAATGGTTTCAATAGGAAATCCATTGGCGAATTCAAGGGGGCAGGGACCAGTGGCGGATCTAAGGGGGACGCCCCCCTCTGGGTCCAATTTCTTTCATTTTCATGCAGTTTTCGGGAAAAAATTGGCAAAATAATAGGTTGGTGCCCCCTCCTTGGTGGTTGACGCCCCCCCCGTCTGAGACATGCTAGATCCGCCACTGGGGACGTAACTGAACTGAAATTGTGCCTATAAAAATTCAACTTTCACCATTGGGAAATATAATATCATATCACAGTACCGATAAACCATCATAAAAGAGAGGTGGCGTACAAAACCAGAAAGTTTTTTTCAGACACCCCCTGCGGATCGTACGAAAACAGGGGGTGTCTGAAAACGTTACCCCACCTACTGTAACAGCCAGATAATATTAATTTAAGTACTTAATGATCTCAGACAGCTTCTGACAGTTGCCTATGTCTAACCTGAAGTATTTCAGGCAGTTACGCATTATAAGATCTACATTTGTTTATATATTTTTCCCTAGATTTAGAGTGCGACAGGCGCTTCTGTTTTTCACCGAAAGTCGTCCAAATCTTAAAGATGGCGGAGTCCAAGGTAAAGTTGTCAAGAGACCAGGTTTTCAGAGGTTTGGATGATCTGAGAAACCAAGCGTTACTGTGTGATGTCCACCTGGTGGCAGAAGGTGCAAGGTTTCCAGCTCATAGAGTCGTTCTGGCTGCAGCGTCCCCTTATTTCCAGGCCATGTTCACAGGAGGATTCAAGGAGAATCAAATGAGCGAAATCACTTTGAATGACACCAGTTCAGAAGGACTGAAGTGTGTGTTGGATGCTATCTACACTGGAGAATTGTCATTATCTGCAGAAAATATTTGTGATGTAGTTCCACTGGCAAATCTGCTGCAACTGAATGAAATTGTTGAACATTGTGGAAGATTTCTCACTAGGAATATTTCCTTTCACAGCTGCCTACATTTCCTTTCTGTTGCTGAGAAGTATGATCTGCAGGAGGTCATAGATGAGTGTGATATATTTGCTCTGGAGAACTTTGACACCATTTCACAATCGATGGAGTTTTTAAAGCTATCCAAAGAGAAGCTGTGTAAATTCCTGTCTGATGATCAACTCAAAGTTCGCAATGGAGAAATAGAGGTGTACAGAGCCACTCTTAAATGGTTTGAAGCAAACCGGAGTGTCCAAGGATCTGATGTAGATCCTTCTGGTTTGGCTGATTTGATGCAACATGTGCGATTTCCCCTGATACCTAGCGATACACTGGCGGACGACATTCTGACAAATGGATTGATTTTGAACAATGCTCAAGTGATGAAGATGGTCAGAGAGGCAATGCGGTTTCACAGTAACACCTTTATGCAGCCATTACAAGAAGGCAAACAGTTCCAGCCAAGAGGGAGAGAGATGTTGATACTAGTACGTAATAGAATGAGACGTACAGGACAACAAGCCCTGGAAGTGGATGACACGAAAATGCACATGATCCATATAAAAGGTGATGAAGCTTTTCAAGATCAGTTTTCAGAACAGGTGTTTCCAATGACCCTTGCTCCTGTTAGTATTTCTTAGGTAACGAAGGGAAACTATCTATTCGTGTTTGGAATTGATGCAGAATGTTGGAGAGAAGCAGCTGTGCGCTTTGATGTGAGAAAAAATACATGGCTGGACCTAAAAAACCCTCCATACAACACATCTCAAGGCAGGCCCGCAACACTATTGAAGGGCAATGTCTATCTATTTGGAGGAGTGCATGTCACTAAAGAGACATACAATACCATGGATGTAAATAATATTTCAGCCGATGCTTTCAAATATTCGTTGGATACTAATTCCTGGTCAAAACTGCAAAACTTGCCGAAACCTGTGGCCTTTCACTCTGCCGCATCACATGGGAATTACGTCTTCTGTGCCGGTGGATTCTGGGTGGAGGCAAATTCCAAGATTAAAACAGATAAACTCTATGCATATGATGTTGTAGGTAAAATCTGGCTCTCAAAAGCTTCCATGAACAGCAGTAGGGTCATCTTTAATCTGGAAGTTCTTGGAGCAAAACTTGTTGCATGTGGCGGAAACTTCTCTCTTTCTGTCGAAATTTACGACATAGCAGGTGACCAGTGGACTTTAATGGAAAATGCTGTTCTTGAGCATTTTCTTTGCCCTTCGATAGCACTGAATGATAGAGTGTATGTGATTGGCGGGACAGCTATAGGTGAGGATGGTACAAGGGCAGTAACAGATTATGTAAGCTGTGTCGATATAGGCAACGGCACAATACGCAGAGTGTCCAGGCTTCCGTTCCGAACTGGTGGTCATGCATGTGCCGTGCTGACTGTCCCGAATGCAGATGCACATTCTAACGGAAACTAAACTCCTGGCTATCCGGAAAAAATATGATGACTATGTCCCTCACAGTCCCAGCTGGAAATGATGTCTGTGGATATGGATTCCAGTAAATTATGTTTTTAAAAAATTGTGTGGAGGTAAAATGGCTTAAAAGTGAAATTGTAACTCTTTTTTGCATTAACTTAAAAATATTTTGTTTCGAATCATTGTTTGTGAACTAAACATTGAAACAAAGTATTTGAAGGAAGTAGATATTTACCGCCCCCATCCGAAGGATGGGTGAAGGGAATAGTTTCAGTCTGTTTGTCAGTCCACAGGGGGGGGTACTCAGTCCCAGCTGGGGGTGTACTCAGGCTGAGCACCCCCCCCCCCCTGAAAAAAAATTTGAAATTTTTTTTTTTTTTTAATTTTTTTTTTTGTTGAAAATTTTTTTGGGGGACATAATTCCCTGGGGATAGGTCGACTACGCAGCGGGCGGTATGCCTCTTGCGTTTACGCAAGAGGACTTTCTTGTTCAGTTAAAAGTTTGAATTATCCCAGAAATGTACGTCATGTAGCAACTTGAACCAAAAACCCGAAAATTTTAGCGAGAGACGGAGCGGTCTCTTAATTTAAATGCACAAATGAAATATGAGGTGTTTACCAATATATTCTTTGTCTATGAAGCTAAAATGATTATGTATTTTAAGAATAATTATTACGAGAAGATGCACCCAGATACTTTACCGTTATTGATGTGAACATTGTGAACTATTTCACAGTATTTAACCTATAGGGTAGCTATACTGCAGTGAATATTTTATTATTGTCTACAGTAGCGGATCCAAGATTTCCTAGAGGAGGGGCGCCAACCGAAAAGGTGGGGGTGCCAACATATTATTTTGGGCAAATTTTCCACAAAAACTGCATGAAAATAAAACAATTTGGACCCGGAGGGGAAAAACAGCTCTTTTATTGCGGGTACATATCGTGCTTTTTCCAACATGTTAGAAATTGACTTTCATATGTGTGTGGTTTGTAAATCTTCACAGTATTTCAAAATATAATCAGAATTTATTTCTAAGCCATTATAAAGTATTTCACCTTTAAATATTGTAAAGATAATGCCGAGTCATGGTGCACAGTCATTCACCGCATCACAAGTCCCGCACACGAATTTTCAAATAGAGCACATCGATCTATGTCTAGTTTCGGTCCTTTTATCTCTCGGAATTCATCACGATATTTGGGACATAATTCTGTTTGTTGTCGTTTGTTTTTGAGATTACAAACTTTGGTCGTGATGTATTTGTGCTTTCTAGTTGCGCAGTTTAAAACCGAGTTCAGTGATATTAATTAGAGTGGAATATGAACAAAATGGTGTACTCCTGAGCGGAGAGTGGACAGTGTACGGACATTTTGTGCGAAAGAACATGTTGGAAATTATCTACAAAAGTGTAGTTTAGTGAATTATTAACCGAATGATCAACACGGAAAGCGAAGATTTCTCAGGTGTAAATAAGGCTTTTAACACTGAATTTGGTAGTGTAAAACTAAAGGAACTTCAATAAAATTGACTAGTTTATGAACTATAACAGTACCACTTTTTTTGGTTTAATTTATTAAGGATAATTCGGTTCTACAGCTGTTTCGTCTATCTTCTTCGGAAACCAAAGTGCAAAGGGCTTAACTAAATGGATTACTTATATGGATTAATTTAGAGGCTTAAAGAGCTCAATAAAAGTCAATAAAATTGAGAAGTGGAGACGAGTGGTTCCACATGAAGTACGTGTTTAAAATCGTCAATCTCGATGATGACGGCACCGGAACTTGCCACCAAGTACACGCTATCGACCTGCAAGTTGCTGAGAGGTTTGGATGAGCTAAGGAACCAAGCGTTACTATGTGATGTCCACCTGGTGGCGGAAGGTGCAAAGTTTCCAGCTCACAGAGTCGTTCTGGCTGCGGCGGCTCCTTATTTCCAGGCCATGTTCACAGGAGGATTCAAGGAAAACGAACTGAACGAAATACTGTTGAAAGATACGAGTTCTAAAGGACTAAAATGCGTCCTGGATGCAATATACAGTGCGGAGTTATTGCTGTCCGAAAAAAATGTTTCTGATGTGCTACCAGTTGCAAGTCATTTGCAGCTCAATGAAGTAGTGAATCACTGCGAAAGATTTCTCTCCAGCAACGTCACAGTTCAAAACTGTCTCTCATTTCTTTCTGTCGCTGAGAAGTATGATCTGCAGGAAGCTGTGGAGAAGTGTAACAGTTTTGTTCTCAATAATTTTGATGTCGTTGTCCAATCAACCAAATTCCTGGACATTTCCAGAGCTCAGTTCTGCAGCTATATTTCAGACGACAGACTCAGAGCTCGAAATGGGGAAATAGAAGTGTACAAGGCAACTCTGCGATGGTTTGAGGCAAATCAATGTGCAGATACTAAGATTGACGAAGATTCGTCTGACTTGGCTGATTTCATGAAACACGTTCGGTTGCCGTTAATTCCGAGCGACACTCTGCTCGACGAGGTTCTGAGTTCAAGACAAATCTACGAAAACAGTCGGATTATGGAAATGGTCAGGGAGGCACTGCGGTTCCATAGCAACAATAAACTTTTTTCACAGCCGTTACAAGAAGGCCGACAGTTCCACCCCAGAGGGGAGCAGAAGCTGGTGTTAATACCTTGCGGGACCAGGGATGCCGGGTATTCCGTGAAGGAAAAAGATACAAAGCTTCATCTGTTTAACATAAGCGACACCGACCCTTTCCCCTCTCTGTATTCTACATATTCACTTCCCATGGCCTTTGTTTTTCGCAGCATCTCCATAGCAAAGAAAGGAAATTTTCTCTTTCTATTTGGAGCCGATACGGAGTATTTTAAGCCAGTCGCATTGCGATTTGATGTCAGAACAAACGCGTGGCTGGACCTGAAGTCACCTCCGTGCAAGGCATCCGCTGGACAGGCGGCCGCAGTACTGCAGAACGATATCTATCTGCTGGGAGGGATGAACGTCACCAAGGAAAGCCTAACCATGGATTCAACTTGCTTTTCACCGCATGTTTTTAAATATTCAATAGAAGAGAATTCTTCTTGGTCGCAATTGAAGGATTTACCTCTGTGTGTCGCATATCACTCTGCTGCATCGTGTGACGGATTTATCTTCTCTGCCGGCGGGTTTGTCGGAACCAGTACAACGGATAAACTCTTCGCTTACGACGTCGCTGGGAACGTTTGGCTGACGAAGGCTCCGATGAACTGCAAAAGAGCCATGTTCGGTGTCGAGATGATCGGAACGAAGATCGTCGCATGCGGAGGTCTGTCGCAACCTACTGCAGCAAACAACGTGGAATTCTACGACACTGCAGAGGACCAGTGGACGTTGCTCCAGAATTCCGTTCTGGATCACTGTCTATCTCCTGGTACCGTAGCGATGAATGACATCATATACGTCATCGGGGGATCGGTTCTGGAAAACGATTTGTCGCGCACGGGGACAGATTCCGTCAGCCGCGTGGATGTTCAAAACGGGACGATAGAAAAGACGTCGAGCGTAACGTTCTCCGGGTCGTGTCACGTCTGTACGATACTAACTGTACCAAATACAGCCTCGCATGGATCCCAAGCGGATTCCGACTCTTAGGGTCGGTTCACACTTGTAATTAGTTAAACCTGAACGCTTGCGTGAACTAATAGTTACATGAAAGAATCCCATTCCCTTGACAATAGTTCGATCAATCAGAGGTGTGAATGCACCCCTAAATATAGTACAACCCATTATCCAACTTTTAGTTCACGCAATAGGTCATGTTGAACTAATCGCAGGTGTGAAGCGACCCTTAAGGTCCTATTAACGCTGAGCACCTCCGTCACCGTAACAAACGTTAATTTCTTGGGCAAATTGAGTATGCAACCGATTAAAAAACCGTCAAAAAGATTAAGGTGCCACCTGTCAATGTTACAGTGTCAGTGATGGAGGTCGTTTGGTGTGAACAGGCCTATAAGCCGTGTTCACGCCGATTATAAGCGAAAAAGGCCTAATTTCTAGCAACTGAAAATACTTTAATCCATGCACCTTTCATGCGCAATAGACGCTATATTCTTTTGGAAAACAAATTCCAGATCCGTTTCAAGTGGATCGGATTTCGTTAGCGCGGTCACTTTCCCTCGGTGTGAACGAAGTTTCAGACATAGCAGATATTATAGATTTACTGGTTCACGATACTTCAAAATAAAGTTTTATGATTGCAATGTATTTTGACGAATGCAAATAAAATGGATAAATTTATTTCTGGTTTCAAGAACAATTTAGAAAATTTTCATCAGTCAGTTTGGGGAATCGTTTGGCCTTCTGAATTTACACAGTGTTAAAAAGACCAATGCATTTGTACATTGACTTCTAACCAATCTGAACTCCATCGCATGTGGAATAGGGTGCTTTTTTTTTGCAGTGGTTAAAAGCGATGCAGCCGTCATCAGCGCATGGCAATGCGATCAGCATTCCGACCCATTTTAACAATGAGAGAAAAAAAACCATCAACACTTGACATCATGTTTATTGTAAAACGTGTTGCCACAAAATCAATACCTCAGTGTATAACAGGCAATAATCAACATTGGCACACGCTGCAAATTATGCATTATTTCGTTTTCCGCAATGATTTTATTCGTGCAACGTAATTTGTAACATTTCGACTTTTCGTCTTTGTTTCTTTGTTGTTTGATTGACACAAAGCAGGGTTTGGGGAGTAAACACCATATTTGATCAAGGTAAGTTTGTTTCTCAAAATAACGACCTGTTTTGCCAAGATCATTTGAACGTAATCACACATGGGTAATTCAGTACAACTTTAACGCGAATTTCGCAAGCCATTTTTGCCACTTTTTACACCAAAGTGATTGAAAATAATTTCGTCAGGATGGTGAAATATCCCCTGTGCCAGTCCTAAATTTATCTGGGTTTTACTGTTTAAAATGGAGATATGTTAAAATTTGAGTTGTGACACTACATTTTGCTCATATTATAGAACGATTAATATAATTGTATGATTAATTAATTATTAATATGATTTATAAATATGATTATGATAATCATGATTATTATAATATGAATTATTAATATGATTAATATAACTGCGTCTTAATTAATATAATTGTAACATGTGAACTTTTTTCATACAGTTACTAATAACCATAAATTTCAACATTATTGAGGAAGTTACTTCGTTTCTTTGGATTTACAGTTAAAAATGGCACGAAGCACAACGTACGAACTGCCAACAGACAAGGTTCTTCAGGGTCTCTCTGAGATGAGAAACCAGAAACTACTGTGTGATGTCCATCTGGTGGCAGAAGATGAAAGTTTTCCAGCTCACAGAGTCGTTCTGGCTGCAGCGTCTCCTTATTTCCAGGCTATGTTCACAGGAGGGTTTAAGGAGAACGGACTAGATGTGGTTACCATGGAGGAAATCAACGCAGAAGGGCTGAACTGCGTCTTAGACGCAATTTATGCGTCAAAAATCACTTTAAATGAAGAGAGCATAGAGAATGTTTTGTCCGTAGCGAATTTATTTCAACTGAATGACATCATCGATGCATGCGAAAACTTCCTGACTAGTAATATAACTGAAAACAACTGTGTACTCTTCCTATCAATTTGTGAGAAATACGGCATCCAAGCTGTGCTCAAGAAAATCAATGGGTTTATTATTGACAACTTTGACACCATTGTGAAAACCGAAGATTTCTGTAAAATTTCCAAGGATACATTGTGTAAATACACAAGTGATGATCGACTGAAGGTGTCAGATGGAGAGATTGACGCATTCAGAGGAGCTGCCATCTGGTTGGAACACAATCTCACTGCGCAGAAGGACCTGGAGACAGAGTTCACTGTACCGGATGAGGAGAGCGAAGATTCCAGAGACAATACGGATGATATCGTGGAGGTGATGAGCCACGTTCGGTTTCCCCGCATTCCGCCTGACGTATTGATAGACGAAGTGATGCAGGTACCACTGGTGTACGAAAACAGGGCATGTCGTAGTCTAGTTACTGAAGCATTGAGGTTCCACAGCCATCCATTCACCCAACCGCTGCAGGCAGGACCCCAGTACAGACCGAGGGGAGAACATCGGTTAGTTCTGGTTTCCTGCGGCACCAGGAACAATGGGTATGTCGTCCAGGAGACAGAAACCGGACTACATATCCTCAACGTCTCGGATGAAGAATCGACGGTTACTGAGGATTCCGTCACTGATTTTCCGTTATCGTTCGCATTTCGCAGCATGTCGGTGGTTACCAAGGGCAACTATCTGTTTCTGTTTGCAACGGATAATATGTCGTTCAACTCCGTAGCGTTGCGATTCGACGCTGTTTCCCAGAAGTGGATGGACCTGAAATCGCCTCCGTGCCAAGCTTGTATCGGATCGGCCGTGTCCCGTTCTGGTGATGAGATCTATCTCACGGGAGGAATGATCGTTACCAAGGACAGTGGCACCTTGGACCCCAGGTTCTTCACCGCCAAGACCCTGCAATACACCATCGGGTCCAACACGTGGGTGGAGGTGTGCGCCATGCCGCATCCCGTGACTTACCACGCGTCCGCCTCTCACAGGGAGTTCGTCTACGTCGCCGGCGGGTACATCGGTCTGCGGGTGTCGGATACCACGCCCCGGCTGTTCGCCTATGATACACGGGGAAACCTGTGGCTGACAAAGGCCGAGATGCATCACAGTCGGTACCAGTTCTGCTTGGAAACGGTCAACGATCACCTGTACGCCTGCGGGGGACGATCAATAGATTACAACACTGGAGAAACCAGCATTGAAGTCTACAGCGTTCTGGAGGACCAATGGACCGTTCTGGAGAATGCCATTCTGGAGCATTGCGTTTCATCAGCGACATTCACCGTTGACAATAAGTTGTACGTCGTCGGCGGAAGACGTAAAGACGACGACGGAAAGTGGAGCGATTCCGACCTCATCAGCTGCATCGACGTCGCGGACAACTCTCTGTTGCATGTGATGAATCTGCCCTTCCAAAGCGCTCGCCATGTGTGCGCCATGCTCACTGTACCCAGAACATAGACACACAATGAATCCACCCTTCCAGAGTGCTCGCCATGTGTGCGCCATGCTCACTGTACCCAGAACATAGACACACAATGCTAGCCACGTGGCGCGCTGCTTTCTGTTCCACGAACATGGACACACACATACTAAAAGAAATGACGCATCCAGCCAATTTTCCGAAAATCTCCATGGAATTACAGGGTACCCCTAAATTCGATACAAGAAGTCTGTAGGATCATTCACACCGAGCGACGAGAATGGAAAAATGGCAAACATCAAAGACAATGTCGCTTGTTGCAAATGGGCCTTGACAGTCTCGAAACTTCGGGTCGTTACACGCAGAGACAAAGGACTCGACTGTTTGTACTTGAAAGTGATGTGAAACAACTATCCCTAAATTTTTTTATCCCAGTGTTTCAAATACCGGATTTATCTCACGTTCAGGATCAGTATTCAAGTTCAGGTTTTGGACACAGTTGGCCACATAATCAGCTGTGTATGGCTCTAGTTACTTGGTTTCTGCAAACAGGTGCCTCCGCTAATTATTGAAGCACATGTTTCTTGTTTATTTTTTAAAAGTGCTTCTAATTGATATTGTGAAGTAATCTATTGAGACTAAGTGTGTGAAATAATTACTAAACAACAAACAAATATTTTACAATATTTTTTATTTGACGAAAAACAAGAAATAACTCAAAAATGGAGATTATCAGTTGCTGGACACAGCTAATTAGCCACTGAGCTGTGTCCTCAGTGGGTATTCAGTCTAATAAAAATCAGTCTAATTTGAAATAGCTGTACACAGCTGATTAGCCACCGAGCTGTGTCTGCTTCCCGGAAACTGAAGCTGAATACTGAACCTGAACCTGAGGCGAGGGAGCGACACTGTTTCAAATCTACCAGAATTAAACCAGATCGATACGAGTATTACAAATCGACCCTTTCAATGATGATCGCAACAGATGTTTCCGCAAATAATTATAAATGTCAAAATTTGACATCATACAATAAATAACAATGAATTTTATGTGTGATTTAAAACGTGCATTGTGTTTCTGATATAACACGAATAAAAAATTTAAAAAGAGAAGTTATCGGAATTGTAACTTGTGTACTTTATTCTAAAGGTATTATTCTTATTTATGATAAGTATTCTGATTAACTGATACCAGTGGCGGATCCCAGATTTCCCAGAGGGCGCCAACCTAATATTTGGCCATTTTTTCCCGAAAGCTGCATGAAAATGACAAAATTTTGACTGGGGGGTGGGGGGGGGGTTCCGCGCCCTCTCGGTCCGACAATGGCTACTGTATTGGAATAACTAAAAGTTAGAGAAAACATATGTTTGTATCGTGTGGTCTAAAAATGTGGAACTGAAGGGACCCTT
>JBCAUG010527524.1:0-14954 GCA_038406175.1 Haplosyllis leylae | reverse complement strand
TTGAAACTTTTTAAAACCCACGATGTCAATTTTGTACAGAAATGTCACTTTTGTGTTGAAAACGAAAAACCCGAATGAAACAAAGAAATTGATACACAATACACCAATATGCCTGGACACGACCAAGACTTTGACCCATTCCTAACAAATAGTCAAGGAAATAACGCACAATGTAATGCAATGTAAACCAATCTAGATGTAAGTACATACACCCACGTCTAGTCTCAAAGCGGATCTTCCAGTTAGCGACTAATGTTCTCATGGCTGAAACATGATATGAAACTTAAAACTGATAGCTGAATCAGCCCACCAGGAGATGCGGTCTTCTTGGCCTGTATTCTTTTGTTACAAATAAAATCAAATTTGAAAATCATGCGGCAAAAATTAACAGATTCGTGTTTCTTGAAGTTTACTTTTGAATGTTTGAGTAAAATTATACACGTTTCACGAGTCTTTCAATAATGAGAGTTCGTAATATTTTACTTTTTACCGGACAAAATGTAGCTAACAACCTCAAGAATCTGCAGATGTTCTTTCTTTAATTCGTCAACTGTTACTGCCGTGTAAGAAACCAAACTGTTACATTTAAGATTTTTCCGAATTGAATTCTATAGAATCTACAAATTCTACAGATTCTGTATAACACTAAGTTTAGTTATTTCGAAAATGAAAATTATTGAAAATAGTATTCTACCAATTCTATAGATACTTTAATCCAAAAAACTCACTTATGTACCTTGCCTCAGGTCCCATCAAGGAAATACATGTTGAAATCTGTTGAAAATCTGTTGGACTCAGATTACATATCTGGAAATAGGAGATGGTGTTGTTATGTAATATACTGGTGCAGAAGGTTCATGCCCTAGCACGTCGTGCGTCAATAGTGAAGTGAGTACACAAATGTACATGAAAATAAGGTGTCGCCAGTTGTTTTATTTGAACCTTGAGTATGTAGGACGCAAATGATTTCCAGGACAGAAGTTGATCTCTACACGTTTTTTACGCAAACCACCCACACTTTACAAATTTATGTCATATTTCTTGAACTGACCATAGCTAAGAGAGTTCCTTCAAAATAACAAGCTGTACCAAGGGCAGACGCTACCAGAAGTTCAAAACATGGGTATCAGTGGCCCCACAAAGTAGGACTTATGTCCTCCAATTTTTTAAAATAAAATCTGTATCATTCTTCTGTTTCATCAGGATCACCAGTCCCATTCGAAATTCTGCATTGATTTCTCAATATTATAATAAACAATCTCTCTATTTCTATTTGCAGAGTATAATTTTCCACGTGGAGTATCACCCGGATTTCCCTTGGTTTGCGCAGTGCGTGACGTTCCACTTTTTCCCGACGTCCACGCACGAACTCGCCTACAACCTGTTCAACATCGTTGCTATCTACGGATTACCGCTTCTCGTCATCGTCATATCATACAGCCTTATCGTGTGTCAGATACACAGGAGAACGAAGGAGAGTCAATGTAAGTACTGTAATAAAGGTTAATGTCGTGGTCCCATGTTTGGGACCAGTGCGCAACCATTTCTTTTTGGTGCTTTTTGTAGGGTATTAGCAGCATTTCTTTTCGGTTATGACAATGTTAATGTACTGGCGTTACAACCCAAGTTATTCTTATGACGTAAAAACACCTAAAATTCCTTCATATAATAGGTTACTCCTTATGCAAATGACTCTTTCACCAAAACTAATTACGTCAGCTCAGAAACTGCATGTTACATTTTAATGGTTTTAAGAAAGCCCACATACTATGCATAGTACTATGGCAACCATAATTAACCATAACCTTTCAGAAAGAAGTATCGAGTTAACTATGAAATACATTGAAATATTTGATTAAAGGCAGTAACCCAGACAAGACACTTTCCCACATTGGTTATGTTTTTTCCTTACGTTACTTCCTTTGGTACGAGACGTCAAAATGTCAAGAAAATAAGACGAGCACCGTAGAAGGAGACGTCTGTCTCGACTGTTCAAACCGGTTACCTTGCCTCCTTCACATCCATTTCCTTCAGTAATGGAGTCTGGATATAGAAACACTGACGCAATGGTTCGTGTGTTACAGTAGACCGTCCGACAACTTCTTTTCCAAAGAAAAACAGAACTGGTATTTTTTGTACATGGAAATAAAGAGAACTGTTTTTCACCAACAGAAAAAAATGAACTGAGATTGTGTGCAAAGATGTTACGACGCAAATAAAAACATGACATTTAATTCTTCCCTGGAGTAAAAGGCGTAGTTGTATAAAGTTTCGTTTCTACAATTTGTGACCTTATCAAAGTGTTTATCCCACAATCATTAAAGGCAAACTGTTCTTTATGACTTGCCCTGTTTCCTAAAGCCAGGTTTCAGAAATACAAAGAATAACACAACAATTTGACCTGGTTTCTATCAGTGCTGGCTTTAGATCTATTGTCTTTGGAAGATTTCTTGTCCTTAACAAATTGTGCCTCAAGTACTTCAATGCATTCACAGTCAGCTGTAAAGAGGATTTTCACATATATGCACACATCAGAGGCTTTGCTGTATGAAAAAAAAATTCAGTAACAAAATGTTACCAAGTGGTAATTGAGCCAGGAACCTCTACCATTCAGGTCTGATGCTCTGCTTTCTATATTTCTTTTGTTTTCAGGTAGTAAAGCCTCTTATGCTAATATTGCCATTATTGCCAGTTTCTCCTATTTTGTAAAAAAATCCAATTGTACACCCAGTATTGACTTGTTATGCTGGTTGGCTGGCGTAAGCTGTCATTTGTAAACTAACAGTTTTAGCTATGTTTAAAATATCGGCTTGTGAAGTCAGATCAGCATGTGCAGTATATATTATTAGACTTATGAGAGTGTACTTAATAAGGTACCAGCTTTAATAGAATTCACATCGTCAGTAGCCGAATTATTATTACAAATTTTACAACTTATTTGTAATGGGAAAGGTTTTTTCATACCTTTTGAACACAAAGAATTTCACTGGAAAAAAAAGAAAATTTCTAGGAATTCAAACATAAGAAAGTTGTTTACGACAAAAACGGAAATGTTTATAATTGAGCAATTTAGTTCCTTTCAGCAATAATAAATCAAAATTCATGCTTATTTGGTATAAAAGCCCTCAAATTTATGTATGATGAGTAGTTGCAATCATCACTTTGCTAATACTGAATCCCTATGATTGCCTGCAGGTCCCACTGATACTGAAGGAGTAATGAAACAAATTGCCTTATGTAAGCAGCCTGCAGTGTTACGGAGGTCAGCGCTAAGTAGGATTGAGAAGGCGCGGGCTCGAACTCTCAAAATGACCATTGTGATAGGTAAGATTCTACATCCATGCTTCGTAAAGTCAGTTCAATGCACTGGGTGGCGGGGAATAATATATAGTATCTGATACAAATAGGGTGGAAGTCAGAAAGGGTGTTTGAGTCATTTCTGCATTCCCTAGTATACCTGCCCATTTTGATTGATCAGATAACCCGCCTTTGAGAAAGCTCATTTTTGGTGGCTGGTAGAGCCACCATATGGTTATATGGTAGAGTTACCGTTCGTAACATCCTGACCAGGGGGCTCTTAACACCCAAGCCTTTGGTAGTTTTATGATAATTAGACAGGCCTACTTTAACTTGCAGTCATTGGTTGGAATGTGTTTAGACAGAATGCTGCCATGACATCATTATGCCATAACGTCATTTTCCACATGCCACCAATTGGGTCAAAGACCCAACGTCATATTCCCATTGTTAATTAAATGTCAAACTTTTTTATTGGCGAATATTTTAAATTCATGACTGTAGTCAAGTATTTCTTTCACTTTTCTAATTAATTAATTTAATTGAAGCATGTAATTAACTTCATTCATAAATAGCGCAAGTGCGTGTCCAGAAAATAGTAAGAAAAAGTGGAAGTTTTTGACAAATGTTTAGAGACCAACAAGATATGAAATCTATCCCCGAAAAACTGCTACTGCACGAACACGGATTCTTGGTTCTGAGCTTTGGACGGGAAGTTAAATATACTGAAATCGAAAAGGAAGCTCTAACTCCCACATTAGTTACTTTTACATTTCCTCCTTTCGGTAAGAGATGTCAAAATAAGTAGGTTAACAAAGGAAAATCCTGAATACTCTCCAAGTAGAAATTCTGACAACTCAACTAGTATCAGTACTTTTGATCAAGAGTCAATAAGTTTTGATGGAGTTGATATATGTGGATATTTTAAAGGAAAATGCCCTCAAAAACATCCACTCATTGACTACGATGGGATATGAGTTTACAGATCTTATCTTAAAAATGAAAATGAACTGGAGATCTTTCTCACCCTGCCGGAAGACTTTCCAATTCTGACTCGTTTGTGCGCAGTTTTATAATGGTTGGCAGTGAGAATTTTTGTTTGCTTCAGTCAGAATTTGTTGCCGAAAGAACAATAAAAAGAATGTCTTCAAAGACGACCATTATGAAACTTTTTAAGAAAAAGTCAGAATTGGATATTGTTCCAGCAGGGTGCTCCAGGATGCTTGTGGGAGGACGGAAATGTTTTGTTTCAGTTTGCGGACAAAATGGTTCGGTAATCTCACGGTTATTCACCTAAAAAACTGTGCAGATTTTTTTCACCCTGTTTTTATCTTCCAATAAAAACTGTGTCGTTGTGTATTTCTGTATTATATGTCTTTGTTTCAGTTTTGGTTTTCATCATCTGCTGGACTCCGTACTTCTTCATGTCAGCTTGGTGGTGGTTTGACAAGTAAGTGTTGCTTCATTATTGTGCCATTCAATGAAAACGTTTGTAAAATATCTAATATCTAGAAAAAAGTCCCTCACTGTGTAGTTAAAATTTAGGCTTGGGGAGGAACGTTTGTACTTTGAGGTTTCTCTATCTAAATTAATTCAAATCTGTCGAGTTACTCGGTATGTTGAAACTTATTACTTGGATTTCTGTTTTCATCTACGCCTCCCTTATTCATTTTTCTGGGCTAGTTTTCCGTAAAATATGTTTTAACACGCCACCTTGAATCGACGAATTGCGCTCATTTGCCAAGACCGTTGCAGGGTACGACACGTACCTAAGCACTCACAGGGAGGGCTCCGCCCATACCCTAGACCCATAACTCACCGGCCAATAGGAGGCCGCTATATACCCGTATATATAGAGCGTACTGCTAATAGGCCCAGAGTAGAATAAACGCACTCTTAGACTATCAGCTGTGACTCTTTTGCCTATGCAACGAGGTACGCACAACGCGCACCTTACACCGTATCTATGTACTAAGTACGTGCTCTTTTTGCAGGGCACTGTTTATGATGAGACCCGAAATGCAAAAATATCTGAAACGATTCTGTTTTTAATGTTATAATTTTTGCCAAGATATCTGTTAATTTAAAACTTTAAGGTAATATTGCCATCAGCTAGAACAGTTAGAAATACTTAACAAACAGAAATAAAATGCAAAGAACAAATTAGGTATTTAATATTAAATTAGGCATGTAGCGTTTTTAATAGTAATCAATTTGCCTGCCTCCATAGGAAACTACTATTCCACAAGTTTGTGAGAATTAATTTATAGCCTGGTAGTTAATCAGCTTAGCTTAGTTCCTACCAAGGATATTGAACTCAAAATACCCAGATTTATGTAACCGAAGAACGCACTGACGTAACCAGCTTTGCACTATTACGGATCCGGAAACACTTGATTCAAATCAAGGTTCTGACTACAATACCATTTTTCTTTCTTGAATTTCTAAATTTCAAAGACTTCATTTTCAAATCTATCGGTGGAGAATTACTGTTTCTATCCAACTGAAGATTTAAATATCAATTGTGTTTAAGAGATATCTCAAAAATCAAGGAAAACAAAATGCAATGTTAGAAGAACTTGAAAGTGGCAATGTATTAGGCAAACTTATTTATTGTATATTATGATCTTAATCTAAATTTTAGTTGAAAAGAAATATTTTTTCTCCATCAATTGCACAATTTAAATTTGTAAATGTTGTCTTTGGAAACTAGAAATCAAAGAAAGAAAAATGGCAATGTAGTCAGAACCTTGATTTGAATCCGACCAGTATAAAAAACTTGTTAGTGACTCGTAGACTCGCATTATTAAATGAAATCTAGGTTTGGTTGCATTTGATGCCAATTTTTTTCGGAAAGCTCTAAAACGTTTAGGCAGCTTTATGGATGTGGCGGAGCAGAGAAAGTTCAGAAAGAGAATCTAAGGTTTTGGAAAATATTTACTGCGTATTAGCAAAGCTGAAAGGTTTATCATTATACCGTGTGATTTTGTGTTACAATTGCTAATTGATTTTAACAGAAACTGAAACAATCAGCATCAATTTCTCTTAAGAAACAAAACAGAAAGACCAAAAATATTGTTCTCTCTGCAGAAAATTAGTTTATATTGCTGTACAGAGAAAGATTTAATTTGAGAACTGACAGAAACTAATCAGTTGGAATTAGTAGGAAGTTAATTAGTACACTACGCCCTTGTTTCCATGGAACGAAACACATCTATCTAAATGAGAATACGAATCTGTTGTATAATAGTAGAGTGCACAGGGTTTTCAGCTTTCTTAGAAATACAAAAATTAGTAAAATTGTGCAATATTAAAACAGGATGTTTGCATATATTACTGGCTTTTTCTATGCTTTTCCTACTTTCCTAGATAGTGCCTGTGCAGGGTAAACAAATAGATTGGACCCAATAGAAATTCTTTATTCCAGACACACCCGTGCACGACCTTATATGGCCACAACAGCTGGATTTTGACATAAAGGGATGCTCGTCACCCTGACTTACCCCTATTAACGCGCACCCATAAAAGCCAGTAATGACAGATGATCAAAATCTGCTGACCAACAAGTCCATAGCAAGAAAAAAAAGTGTCATAAGCAGCTTCTTCCTGTAGGGAGAAAATGAAAATGAAAGCATGTAGCACCAACTGAGCCCAAATATATAGGCATTGACTACCACTGTGATGTAATGAAATACAATCGATGAATATTTATTACATCTTCAAGAAAATGAGAAAGTAGAGACGTGACTGGCTCATTGGATTCCACTCAAAAATGGCTGACCTGATTTTTTCTCATCATTTCACTGCATGTTTCAGGTTTATCGATAAAAAGTCCAAAACAACCAAAAGTCCAACATAAGATTTGTGAATCTAATTTGCTAATTCACAAACAGCACGTTATCAGTCCCGGAAATTCAAAGAAAGCTGAAGTACCAGATTTCTGTTAAAGACACTGCGATGGAAATTGGGTATTTTTGTATTGTTTCGTGAAATTCTGAATAGGATTCTCTCCCTTGAAATGTACTGACCAACTGAATATAATGTGTAACGTAATAAATACCTTTGGGAATAATTTGACACTTGACACAGAAACTTTTACTTTCTCTTTCGCAAAAGGATACACAATTAGAATACACAATTCCATCTAATTATTCCCAATCAAAGCGAGCGAACACGAAATCATCGTCCTATCTTGGGAGTTCACACGGTACAAAAACCTTGACCAGAATTGAACTGGGATGATGAGAATTGGGCCTCTGAGTTCATGTCATTGACGTCAACTTTCAACCGTTGTGAAATACAAGAAATAAAAGCTATGGTTTAAGGGGAAGCCACACGGTTACATTAGCTATCATAAAATAAATTCAAGAATATTTTGTAAAGATTAACCTTTGAATGATATTCCAAAAGACACAAAACACTCACATTCTTTAGGTTGTCTACTGTTTATGTTCAACAAAGTACAAGAAGTGCTACTTTTGGGATATGTGAAGTGTGCTAACAAAAGCCAACTCAAAAGAGAGGAAATTGTAAATCTGAAAAAAACAAGTAAATATCGAATTGAAGAACTGAGTTATCATCCATGAGGTTTGCTGGTTTGTTGTTGTTATGCCTGGGCCAGATGTATTGTAATTACCTTGATTGTGATTAGAAGTCGGCCTGCTGTTCCCAGCTGAGTGCATAAAATTTAGATATTTACCTTCCATTTCCTCGTCTTCGATGACCTCTCAGAGTTAACGAGTTTCCTTAATTGGTTTGATTGCTTTGGGAAGGGTTCCACACAAAAATACAGCAGTGCACCAGATCTATCTGCAATCAGAACAGAAACCTGCAATTTGCTTCGGGTGTGAGCAACAAATACTCTCATTTAATCCAATTAATATTTAATCTAATTGTATTTACAGAGATTCAGCTGAGAAAATCAACACTAAAGTGCAGAGAGGCTTATTTTTATTTGCTGTATCAAATAGCTGTATGAATCCAATAGTATACGGTACGTAAATTTTTCTCTGAGGTAGATGCAAACGATTACGAATTTATATCAAGTATATTGCTATTTTTTACTGTTTAGAAATAATGGGACACGGAAAGGTAGAAATAGAATTTTTATCTACTACATGTACCAGATGTAACTAATGCATGGCAAAATCAAAAGACCCAGACCTAAGTAACAATTACTCAAACTAAAATTATTATTCGAATTATAAATTATTATTTTCTTACATTGAAGGAATGTTCACGACAGTATTCAGAAGAACAATGAAACACAAGTGGCGCGCATTTGTGGCATGTATCACCAGATCAGGGAGCTACGGAGACTTGAAGAGACTTGCACTCAACAGAGGGCCTTATGCATAGTATTATATAATCGAATGGCTATTATTTTTGTCTATAAAATAAAAAAGCTGTTCCGGATCTTGCCAATCCGTACTACTCCTGATGTGACTTGAAATTCTTTTCTACTGAAGTGGAGGATTACGTCATAGACGGTTCGTGATGACGTCATTATTTCGTGGTAGGGCTGGGTGAGCTTCACACCTTATATTGCCAGTCCCAAAATGACTCGCCTCAACCATCAGATGACTAAACTCACCACACGGGTCAGATGGATAACTTAATCAATACAAAGAAATCAAGGGAACAAAAGAAAGTTCTGCGATTAATGATGGTGGACTCTGATCGGGCGAATAGATCGCATATTGTTGATGTTGTTGATTATTGATGTCTCACGGGGATGAATCGTTATTTATGCATTCGGAAATTTTCGCAAATTTATTTACATTTTGCGGGAATTCAAGATATGTTACGCAGACAGTCTTTAATGAAAATGTTCTACTTTCACATACATAAGAATTTTTCTGACATTGAGGATAAATTTATTGTCGATGGCTTATCGATGGAATACATTGCAAAATAATCGTTTTTTTTTACGATAAGCAAATCTGTCAGATCTGACAGAAATACAATGCAATTTTTAATAATGATCACAATTCAAAATTTAAAGATAAGGCTTATTTAATATTTCGAGTACTTGCTAGAGTGTGTGTACTTCATCAAATAATTTATAACTACAACTGCAAGGAGTAGAAATTCACTTCTAGATCTGTCAGATCTGACAGAAATGCTTATCGTGAAAAACTAGAATATGCAAAATATGAGTCAAATTTACATTCAATGCCTGTTTCCACGCTGAAGATAATTCTTAATTTTTTTTATCGTAACTGGTAAGTATTTGTTCCACGTTAATAAAATGAGACATTTCCCTTCAAATACTCAAAAGAAAGGTTGCCTTGAAATAGAAATCAAAATATTTTTCCATGAGCCGACAAAAATTATTCATATCAATTTCTGTGCTTTGTTGTATCTTCTTTATTTAGACATAGTTCTATTTGAGCTACGTGCAAAAAGCAACACTATTTTCCTTAATTAATCTGAGTAAGACATTGGGTGTTACTTGCTTTGAAAACCTAAAGTAGAAATTCAGCATGTGTCACATCTTGATACATTTTTCGGTTATAATGAGGAAAGTATGGAAACTGTTGTTAAGATTTAAGATCCTTTGTGAACAAATGGTAACTATGGTAACTAAGAAATCTTCATAAAATCGTAAACTTTAAAATTGTGTTAATTTATACAGTGCATTTGCTCAGATACAAAAAAGGCAATGACATTTTGTTTTGAGGCAGTGGAGTTTTTCCTAAATGGAGCAGAACTTTCATTGAGTTCAGTTAATTCAACAAATCTGATCATAAATCAATGAATCGTACATTTTTGTCATTTAATTATCTTCAGTGGTAGCATCTCCATCTCTTACACAAGAGGTAGCAGATTCGAATACAACAATTCTTTTAATTCTTTCAATTTCAATTTTTTCTTACTCAATTTGCTGAATTCATCGAAAACATTTAGGAAAAACCCAAATATTTTCTTCACATTCCATTGCAATCGCTGGGCCCTTAACTTTTATTATGGAAAACTCTCATGGCATTCTTTAAGGCAGAAGCTCCAAATGTGTTCATAGCAATCATCTGAGAGAACTCTCAATAGTGTGTAATTAAGAAGTGGTTTTTACAAACCTTACACATTTACGTTAAAAGGTCTATATAAAAACAACTTACGTCAAGTGAAAAACTGCTATGTTCGAGTTTTTCCGTAATACACAAAGTTGACAATGTTGATATTTTTGTGGTTGCCTAAATTTGAAAATATGATAGGTAGAGAAATTCATCACATCAGTTCATATTCAAAAAACCATTACAAATATAAATTTATTTTGAAGCTCATTAAGTTCTTAACTGTTTCCAATTTATTTACATTAGAAGTTGTACAAAAATGGCAATGTTGTCAACTTTGTGTATTACGGGAAAACTCGGTCGTCTCTTTCATAAATCCCGCAGAAGGTTTTTGTAAATTAGAACTTGATATACGCAAAAGGCTACGAACAAGAGTATTTTATATCCAAATGGTATCAAAGATAGTAACGTATATCCTTTCTAAAGACATATATATTCAGTAATATCTATTGATATATTTTGTGTGATATATGCTGTAAGCAATGAATGTCTGCATAAAAACATATGTGAAAAGGTGGTATTCAGAGCTGCATGAGGAAACGTATAATTTTGCAAGATACACATTTTTCATCAAAGAGAATGAATTACATACACAAATTCCTTATTGCTGGCTCGTTAGAGTCAGCTTAGCGGTTGAGTCGGGGGAATTTTAACATCCCTTAAGCCTTTGGCAGTTTTAGGATAATTATAGGCCTACTTTAAGCTACAGTCATTGCTGGAAATTTGTTTACACAATAATGTTGTCATGATGTCATTTACGTGCCAGCAATGTGGACGTTCAACGACGCAACGTCATTTTTGTGTTGATTTTAAGAGTTTTGATATTACGTCATGACAACCGTCAAAGTCCCATCTCGGAGACCAACGTGCTGCCATTGTTCTACAACCTGAGTCAAGTATTTAAAAACTAAAATGACAATGGAAATAAATAAATTTGACAATGTATTAAAACATTTTCCAAAGCCAACTACTGAAGATGCTGAAAGTGACTTATGGATGTAATTGTACTTTTGCAGATTAAAATTTGAATAAATATCATTTAATAGAGAACATCTTTCTCATTTCTGCCTATTATTTGTCGACATTTGTCACCAAAATAATCTATGAAAAATATGTTGTTCGGGACATCAAAATTTGTCAGTTCAGGAAGGACGATTCTGACCCTTTCAATTCATTTCTCCATCTGCCGTGCTGAATTAAGTGCTGTCATTTTGAAACACGCTAGGTGTGTAGTTTGCTTATCTAAGGAGAATTGAAAGAGACAGAGCCTTCCACGACAGACAGGAACTAAGCAAGACGGATCTTTGCTTTTCTTTTTGCACAGACAAAGTAGACGTTAATCGAATTAAACATGAAGTACACACCACATCCTGCAGGAACATCAGGCAGTTCTGACATTTACTATTTAATTCATAATATTCTGACTCAACTAGAGGCAGACCTAATAAAAGTTTCCCAGGTGAGGACAATAATTTATCCTGAAAAAAAATAAGGTGTAATGCTGAAGTTTCTTACGTTATTACGTGTTTATTCTTACAACTTGTGAAATTTGTAAGAGGAATTCCTGCAAAAGCAAGTATCAGTAAGTCTTAAGAGTAGCTTGACCCCCTTGTATGAATATTGTTACATTTTGAAGTGTTCAGAAAAAAGTGAAATATTTAGTAGTACACACTTATTTATGCTAGTAAAGAGATATGACTTGCATAGATAGATGATAAAAATCTTGAAAACAGAATTAACCTGAGTATTCAACCTAAAATAATAAAATATATCTTGAAATATCTCAGCGTATGTCACAGCGGACAGATGCCTTGGTGGTCTGGTGGTTATGAGGCTCACCCAGAATGCAAGAGACTGAGGTTTGATCCCCCCCATTGAGACACTGAATTTTTCAGTCCATCGGAACCCACAGTTACATTTGTTGGCCAATTATGGGATTCATTACCGAGAGGAGGTAATGTTTTCACAGGTGTCTGTCCATCCACAGGGGGGCGGGGGGTGTACCCAGTCCACCTGGGGAGGGCGGGGGTACCCAGTCCAGCCGGGGGGAGGGGTACTCAGTCCAGCCAGGGGTGGGGGGCAGGGGGTGGGGGTACCCAGTCCAGCTGGGGGGGGGCAGGGGGGTACCCAGTCCAGCCGGGGGGGTGGGGGATCCAGCCAGGGGTGGATCGGTGGTGGTCGGTAAAAAGTGCTACTTGATTACAAAGAGTCAGTCCTCAACATTCATTGTGACAAAAGTCACACATTGTTTCAAATGTGATTGACAACTGATTGCACATTCGATTAAACGCAAATATTTCGTAAGTTTACAATTATTTGCAGGCACTATTTGCAAACATTCTTCACTGAAGCAACATTGTTACCACCCGCATCTGAAGGTTGCGGTGAGGTATTGCTTTCAGTCATTTCTGTCTGCCCTGTTATACCCTTCCAGCCCAGAGTGTCATGCGATAGAGACCACACCCCTTCACCAAACCCCATCCTCATGCATCTTGCGATAGGAACTATTCTAGTTTTTTTTCAAAATGAAACGATTTTTGTTTAATTAGACGAATTAGATGAAACTAGTGGTACATGAATTAGGGCCTATTTAAAGCTCCTAACAGCCATAAATGTGTCTGGGGTGTAATGGTTAAGGCAGTCAGTAAATTAATCAGGAGATCTAGGGTTCGAATCCCACTTTTTCAAAATTATTTTTGTCAAATTCATCTAATTAGATGAAAGAATTTTTTGAGAAAACTCGATTGTCTGACCTCACGCTCTGTACGCAATGCATCACTAGGAACGGGTGATGCGGGTAGTTCGGCTTCGAATGAAAAGCTTTCTTTTTAGTGATATGGTAAAAGCCTGACGACATTACGCCCTTCAACTTTCAGTTTCACAACAATTACCTGCCACTGTGCTCGGACGGAAGGTCAGAAGGTGTCAAAATATGAGCTTCCTGATTGACTTGCGCAAAATGTCATAGGCGAATTACTCATTGACGTTTCCGTTATTACGTTTACAGAAGAAGGTCAACGTACAAATTGAATAGCGCATTTAACGTGAAGAGAAGTGAACAGCCCAATGAAGCTTTTCCTAAATCGAACGGAACTTTCAGTAAATTCAGCCATTTCAGGGAATCAGACAAATCACTTGAGTTTTCCCGTTTTAAAATTGCCTCTTAAATTGGTTGAATTTGTTAAATTATTTTGCTACCAGTATTTGTAAATATGTAATCAAGTAGTGGCACTTAGAAATTTTTGCACAGGTATGTATTTCCAAATTGATACATGTACATAATGCATACCCATACTTGTTAAGAAAGAAGACCCATATTCAAAATAATTAAAAAAATTAACAAACCAAAAACGGAAAAACTAGATTGAAGCATGAATTACTGTCAATTAAAGATCCTCTGTGTAACATGTGTCTTTGTGGTGTTGAATTAGAGTGCTGGTTTCTTACACAAGAGATAGCAGGTTTGAGCACAGCAATCCTCTTTTTGAAATAATAGCATTTTATCACTGCATTCAGCGGAAAAACTTAAATGCAGTTTTCCCTAAATTCAATGAATCATTACAAAATCAAAAAGTGGTATCGTTACCACTGGCACTACATATCTGGACACAGTTATATTCCCAGTGATAATAGCAGAAAATATATTCTTTTTACTACCTCCGGGCGGGTATCTATTACCACTCTCCACACTGAATAGTTATTTATCCATAGGTAGTAATGGAAATTATATTTTGGCTACATCTTATAACGTAACTATTACCAGTCATGGGATATTACTGGTAACCATACCACTTTTGGACTTTGTCACGATTCATTGAATTCAGTGAAAGTCATTTAGGGAAAACTCAATTATGAGTTACTATTTGAGTTATTCACCTAGTTTCCGAGTTTCTACGAAAGCAGAAAGTTCTCCATGGAGAAATCCATCCCACACCTCCATCATGTATTCCGGGTGGCCTTATTTTTCCTCCAGGCACAGAGTATTTCTGACATGAAAAGTTTCCGTGAACGTCTGGCACATTTGAAAGCCTTGGTCTGTATCCGAAATTGATTTCATTTGTCTTGTTTGATTTGTTGTTATTTGATATGATTTGTCCTGTTTTGGTTTTATTCGTTTGAACTCACATCGAATGTATAGAATTTTGGCAAATAATATCACTGCAGCCTCTGAACTACAAATCAAGAATTGATGGAAATAAAATGAAATAAACCAAATCAACATCCAAGCAATTGCGTTTCTTCTTTGGTTGGATATGGTTTCACTTGTTACTGATTTGACTTAATTTGAGAAATCAATGCACATTTTTCAGGAAATATTATCGTAATTACGTTGTTGATCGGAAGGCCCAAAATGACATGAAGTGAATCAAAATAAATAAAGTTATCAGGGGGGATCAGCACGGCCGAACGCATACCAATGAAAAATTGCATGTGAAGTTCATTACCATTGACTCTTACTGGCCGTACGAGAGGAGTAAAAGGTCCGATTTAAATCCGTCGAGATCTGTCTGATAGAAAGGCATCACCAAAACTTTTTTATTGCATTTTGTTCAGAAGAACTAAATCTTTCATGTGATACATTTA
>JBCAUG010527413.1:0-14955 GCA_038406175.1 Haplosyllis leylae | reverse complement strand
CCCCCCCCCCCCCCCCCCCCCCCCCCCCCCCCCCCCCCCCCCCCCCCCCCCCCCCCCCCCCCCCCCCCCCCCACACCCCTTTTTTCGTGGCAGTCGCACATTCAATCAACAATGAAAGCTATTTGGCATCAAAATGAACATAAATTTTGATCATCAATATGTGTAATTCCATTTACAGAGCTGTTGGAGGCAATTGTTGAAGTACTTTGTTTTGGCATCAAATGTTGACTTTTCTATATCATATGAAACTGGTTCGATTGAATTAAAAATGCAACGGTATTTAATCGTTCTCCGTTGAAAGAATTATACATTTAAGAGAAAAGCATTATTCCGGTGTTCTGTAATCATGATACATGGATTCAACAGCAAATACGGAAGGTGAGAGTGCACAGAATGCGAAACACATTCCATGAACATCTATGACACAATCGCACAAAATATTACTTTGTTTATGAGCGCTGTAAACCAAGTCTTGGTCCAAGGTGACTGTAAGCCAAAAGAATATATTATGCCACTGCCCCTTGGTAACTTGGGATGAGGCATTGTACAATGGAAGTATAACAAGGATCACTTGGCTTGAACGTTTCGTGTCTGCGCATAAATGCTTGACATATACCGGTAATTGACTTTTTTCATGATCGACTTGTCAATGGTACATTTTATCCACAGTATTGTGTCGTGTGCACTTTATGTCCAGTTTACCATGTACTACTTTCTATTCTTTCACATTCAAGAAATAAATTATGTTCTGCCTCCGATAAAGAGCTGTACGTCTTCTTTAATTTTCATGTAGTTGTTTTTTTAATTTGTGAAATATTCGCTGAAGCTACACTTCTATTTCCTGGTCAAATATTACTGTCATTGATCATGCTACAACTTACCACTTCATTGTGCTATTCAGAACAGAATATTCCCTGTATAATAAACAGAAAAGGCTATTTACCATATGTTGTGTACTGTGTAACAGGTTGTAATGATTTCTAAAACCGCATTTTTTCGACAAAGGTCTTTAAATTTATGTCTAACACACCACAAATATTTATGAGATATTTATTTTACAGTTTCATTGTTTTTGAACTTCCGTCACGACAGACCCGATGTCGCACATTGAAATTATGAAGTATAAAAGAACAACTGGGTGATGTAATAACAGTTTGAACACCTGAGCAGGTGTTCTTTTGTAAATTTATTTCCTAACATAACCTTCATGATTTCCATCAATGCCAGAAAAGGAATAAATGTGGCTGCAAATAACTATTGAATCACCTCAGTTTCGGTCAAAGCCTTTGCAAGGATGGAAGACTAAACAGACAACGGGTGCAACAAAGTTTGGAAAGTCCAAAGTTCGCGTTCAAGGAAATATTTAATGTTGAAATCAAGAATAAAAGAAATGCAATGTCCGTGTGTAACATCCTGCGGTTGAACCTTTCTGGCATCAGCGACAAATTCCAACCAAAAACCAACAGTAGGGCCGATCCCTCCATACTAAGCAACAGTTAACTATATCTGAGGTACGGGTAATTCACGAAAAACTGTTTCAATTAATAATTGTAACAAGGAAAAAAGGCAAAAAATTCGACAGAAATTACTTTGAGCCTTTTCCATTCACGAGAGTTCCCTTTTTGGTGTAATTATGTTCATCCATTTCTAGAAACTAGCAAATCAGTCATTAATAAATATGCCGGGGATACACACTGCTGATACGGAAATTCGACACGGTTTATCAATGAAACGTTAATAACTCGATGTGGAATAGCGGATCAAATAATTATTTTCCATTTACAGTCGAAAGTCAATCAATTACTTCGTTGGCACAGAATTTTGATGACACCTTATCACGGCAAACAAACCTTTCAATTTGTTTGTTTTTCACATGGAAATGAACATGGTTCTCTTATCTCAAAGCTGATCATCTTCTACATAAAATCACGTTCCAATTGACTATTGCAATAAAAAATTCGCCACCGAACATCTAATGTTGAATTGGTAAAGAAGATGTTACCATGACTGTGCAAATAAAATGTACTTTTTAGCCTTTTAGTTTCGTATCTGCTATAATTGCAAGGTAATTTATTCCTTTCCCAACATATTTTGCCAACACCTCACCATTAATTTCCCCCGGAATTTCATTTCGTTGAGACAGATTCGCAAAACCTAATTTGTCTTCAGAGTCTTTAATAAAGGTACACCATGACGTTTCGATGGCTGCAATATTGCAATATTGTCTTTGTCAAGAATATTGAAACGTCCTTGAAATATACACCTTGGTCGTTAGATATAAGAACGACCTCTTACCTTGAGAAAAAACGTCAACATCTTCGACAGGGACGTAAACTTTTGTTTCGGATATTTTAACTTCTTTCCACAAAGTAATTAGTGTCGCTTCCAAAAAGTACATGGAAGTCGCTTCGTGTGTTTGTTAGGATGTATCTTACGTTGCTTAATTCCAGGTAATCCGCACTCGAGTTCAATGTAAATAAATCTCTTCCGAGATGGTCACGAGAAGTGATAAGAAATTCTGGTGAATTATCTTTCACTTATCAATAGTATATTTCACTTCATTATCAAAGATTAAATTTCATCAACTGCAATCCACTGGTACTCTTAAGATTGGCAAAGTAGCACAAAAACCACAAGATCTCAATTTTGCCATGTTTTGAATAACAAATGGAAATGATAAAACCAATAAAGTCACAAATAACAACATAAACAGTGTAACGTGATCAACTGAATCCCACTTAAACAGTTTCCTTACGAAGGGGAATTTTTATGACCATTTTAATCCGATCATACCTTGCCCTCTAAACACCCATCTTTCATACTAAATATTCAATACCTACGATTAGTTAAAATGTGGGATTAAAATAGCACAAGTTGCAAATACGTCAATGCGCGATCAGTGACTTAAATGACATGAGCACGTAATGACTCATAACGTACACACTTAGTACTTTCAAGGAATCTTTATAGTACTGGCAATTTCGTCATTTCAAAACTTTTCCCTTGTCTTCAGTTAAACTACTCAAGGTTAATCATATGTATACTTCTCACAAAATCTGTAAAACTAATACATCTTAACATTATGACAGTATTACTTGAACGAATTAGTGAAAGGACGTAATATTTCTGTTTGAAAGACAAGTGATCTTTACATACAGTTTGTTTTGGAAAGTGTGAAGTCAAAAAAATTAAAAATAACGCGTAAACATGTTTGTCATTTTCAAACATGTGACGACACACTGGCAAAAAGTTCCTGTCTCCTATTGATTCCGTTGTATACGTTTTTTTTTTATGATTCGTAGCTGGTTTACACACTTGTCAAGCAAGTTATGATTAACCACACAATGACTACAATTACCGAGATTTCTATTCATTTTTTGAATATCTTCCTTCGATGGTACGTGTAGCATGTCTTCTTTGAACCCGATAAAAAAGTGTACCTATTCACCATACGTTTGATGTGCTGACAAAACCACAACTATGGCAGAATATTTTGGTGAGAAAAAGGATAGTTAAGATTCATACCAATTCATAAAGATCAGCACACATTTTTTTGTTATCAAACATTCATGTATGCTACAGTCCGTCGAATACACACATAATGTCAGTGTAGCCACCATATCATATCGTTTAACCTTTTCCAGAAATGTAAGCCTTTAATTTTCGTTTAATTTTGTGGGATACAAACTCTTATTAGTGAGCAATTATGTTCAACTAACTGCAGGTGGTCTATCATGCCATTCAAGTCCTTGGATGAATGTGAAGCGACAATTTGACAGCACTTTCAGCGTGTTTTCCAAAAAAAAATCGTATACGTCTATTCTTTGCCTTGAAACAAAGAGACGAAACGAACTGGTTGAAACTTCCGCCAGGTAAATCCATCCATCTTCCTGAAAACTAGCACACCGATGCAGACAAAACATTGTCATTTTCAGAAGAAAAACAAAGTTATTTTAGTTACAAAAAAGTGAAGATAACATTTTTGCTTGTAACCACTGTACCTACTCTACAGCAAAATGATTACATTTAACTCACCTTTTTCCTCATGGTTGATATCGGTTAAGCCTTACATTCAAAGAAAAATAATAAATCCAAAATATTCCAATGTGTTCAGCGCTAGTACATCCATTATGGACTGCAACTGCATTCAGTTGTCACCTGTCCCGATACATTTTTTGTTGCTGAATGTTTGGTACTTTTCCGGCTAACATTTCTCACTTTTATTTGTCACGCTAGTGTATACAATCGTCTTTTTTTTTAATGAAAATGATTACGTAAATGAAACTAATCCCTGGAAAGCAGTATCCCAACTGAAAAGTGTCTATTGCCTTTCGCACACCACAGTCGACTGATGGTTCATGCAATGCATCGTCCCTCCCTCGTTCACTCACAAAGTCAACCATATAGAAGCGGCTGTTCACATTTGGGATCACGTTTCCTTCTCGGAATAATCAATAAAATGTCATCTATTTCTGTCCACTGGACAAAATTCATAGCTCACGTAAGTATACCATATTCGGTCTGTCGAAGATAAATTCGACAGACAAATTACTTCTGAGATAGACCCATTTCTCCTAAAATTATAGCAAACCATTGTTTAATTGTTCACTTATTTTATCTTGGGAAATAAAATGTTATTCGGCTTATTTGGATTCACACACAGGTCAATCCATTCTCTTCTTTTCTATGCAAATTCATTTAATGTTAAACAATTAATATTACGTTCTTTTTATGAATAAAATATACTTCTCACCCATTTAAGTAAAATTATTAGTAAGGGACACGTACACCTATGATTCACCTGCAAGTACAAGCTTTTCTACTTTATAAACTTATTTTTCACGATTTATGTACAAATAACCTTTACTTCTTTCTTTTTTGGATTCGCTCGGATTATATAAAGTCTGTACATCCTGTCAACAAAGTGAAAGCTATGCCAAACAACATGTGCAATGTAGTTGATATCTTGTCCCATAATATTGCTTACAATATTCTTTCAATTCGCTATCTTCTTCATTTCCAGTTTCTACTGTTTACAATATCTTTCCATATCAATATATTTATTGACACACATAATTATTCTTAGCACTTCCTGGGGGAGAAATCCTCCATGTTCACTTTATTCTGGATCTCATTTGTCTCCGGAATAAAGTCAAGTTGAAATCAAACGTTCTGATCTCTTTCTGTGTGTTACAGGTATCATTCCATTCATTCTGGAAGTCAATATCACCAATTTGGCCAATTTGTTCGTAAATGGACAAGGAACTGCTGATTTCACTATGCGAATCATCTTTGTTTGGCAAGAGTCTCTGCCATGGAGAATAGATTTAAATCGTTCAAAATAGATTTGTAACAGCAAATGATATCCATCAAAACATAACACAGTTATTTCAAATGAATTTTGTGAAAATATTAAACTTGTAAAGTAAAAGCATAAAAAGCATAATTTTTCTGCCTGGCGTAATTGAATTTACACCACAGGATTTGCTTGTTGTTAATGAATTTTTCTTTTTTGATGACAAACGTTTGTGCTTTTAATTTCCAGTTTAGGGCTTTTCAATTCAGACAACGTTAAATATTATGACAACTGATTGCTTTCTCTTTCAATCTTCTTTATTTCCAGTTTCTACGAGCAACAACTGCACATCACTATCGGCAACCAGGCTCCTCAATAATTTAAATAAACAACAAATTTATTACTTTTAAACAACGTTTAAACAAAGGCACACATTTTGAGTGATAACACCAAACTTCAAACAGCCATCTGTGAGGCTCATGTTGGATTCTTTTGTTATGAAAACCGGAGTCGAAGTCGGCATTTAACCGACTCCATTAGCATGACCTGCGGCTTCTTCCAGGTGAGCACTGGATAATCCATCCTCCAATTGACATCTGCTTCGTAATTAACAGTACAACAATAGTACCAAGGGTCTTTGTTTCAAGTATCAATAGTATCCTATTGGCCCCACACTGAAATAAAATACCTGAACCAATTGCCTCTTATTCCAATTGATAATCTTCAGAGTCATGGTCATCACATTGGCACAAAGTGGGTAAAATTGACAGTTGAAATAGACATAGACGTGATGCACAATGGTCACAGGATGCTATCCGTAACATTTTGCGCGTCGGTCTGAATATCATAATATAAATTTTGGCACAAGGACAAAAATGAACAAAGACGAAGCCATTAAAAGATAGCCTGGATATCAAAATATAATATAAGTGACCTAAAAAGACAGAATATGATATCAACCACTGTGGAATTAACTATATGTTTTGGTGCACTTTCATTGTTTTCACCTTTTTACAAGAGATTTCCTGGAAAACCTTTTTGTGATCCCATTAACATCAATTTTTTTATTCCTCTTGAAAGCTTCACTTCTAGCTTTAAATCATCTGCAATTCAGGTTGCTTACCTCCAGGGGTTGACTACGTATGGAAGTGTATAACCGTCACTCCACTAAAAGCACAGTGTGACGATTCCTCGCACAATACAATGGGCTTTTACACGATACATCTCCGGGTGATATTATACACATGATACAAGTTAAGCGCCATATTTGGAACATTAATGTGTAAACTTATGAAATTTAGCTTAGGGGCTTTTTTCTTTACCAACTTATGAAATACTTAACACAATTACCAGGCGACTTCAAAAAGTAAACTGATGCAGAGAGTGTTTCACAACAAAATACGAAAAAGAAAAGGCCTCAAAATTCTGAAAGCTGACATAATAACCTTGACTGCGGTTTAAAACAAAAAAAAACATGCAATTCTATGTCAGTTGAAAATTTATTGACGAGGGAAAATCAATTATACAGTCTCGGAATGCACAACGTGACCAAATCACATTGTAATGCACACAGTCAATAGCAGTAACCAGTTCATGAGATACCTGTACAGGCTGTAGCATATTTTGTGCCCTGTTGGACACCAAATATATAATTATGTGTACCTTTTCTGCATTATGACCAACGTATCAAGATCGGCAAGTTGAATGATATTTCATCTGGTTTGATCGCTAGGTCCACAAAAGGTCACTGGTCAAAATTCAAGGTTCTCATTTCTATTACAGTGTTCTCAAGTGCAAATACCAGCGATGTACTTTATAAAATGAAGTACAAAATACTTCAAATGGCTATCCTTTGTAATGCATGGTCCGTCATGAAGATGTCTAATCTGATAGCCTGTGATGACTTCCTTTGTTTGAACGTTAAAATGTTTGCGGTAACTAGATTTAATGCATTTCAGTTCATATTTATTGATACCTGGAATTCACAGCTAAATATGGAACTGAAATAGGACGACCTAAGCTGACATGTTATTTTAAGAAAGCTTTCGTTTAAACACTCTATTAAGCTCGGCCAATATTGACAAACTTTCACAGGCATGTTAACAACACAAATAAACTGCTTTCAGAAATAGCAAATTCAACTACGATATTTATTTTCTCCGCACACAGGTGAGTGTAACAGCGTTTGAAAATGGGACTATTTGTATCCACATATTTTGAGCCTTTTTCCCTCCAAGGCAATTCTGAAGAAGTAAAAGGACTGCGTTGATTGTGACGATGAAATGACTCCTTTTTATAAGTGAGCTATTACACCACTTGTCCAACAGTTTACTGCATCCCTTTGAGCAGTTCATTCGTTGCAAATAAAGCCATGCTACCAAACAGCAACAAAATGGAAATTTGGGTCCATTCAGCTTTCCTTTTATATAACAGCAAAAAGCTAAACAAAGAGAAGAGTCACATTTGGCAGTTTTGGCGAGTATTATCAAACCAAATCCCATCCCAAATTCACAGTTCACCATGCAACTTCAACTCAGTGGCATCCAAAATAGTGCACACTATCCACTATCTGTATTCTAAAATTTGTTTTCTCCGTAAGATCTATTTTCTCCGGCAGATTTATACAATTCCACAGAGTTTGAAAATTGAAACATGATGGGTGTAATGGTTGCTAGATCAAAGCAAATACGCTTGTGTACAGCCAAATTTATTACACAGCCAACGTGGAAAACAAGTCTTAAATGACTGTTTCTTCTTTGGTTGGCCGCTACGGTAAATACTTTTCTAAACCACTTAGCAAGTTCTGATAGTATGATCTGTATCTCGGAGCACCTTACGGGATTAAATCTCTTCACCCATTCATACCTTCAACACGACTCTACTTTTGTAAATGTATAATTTACATATTAACTGTTGAATGTTGAATTCAGATGTTCTGTCAAGTGAGTTTGCGCAGAACGTGAGCAAGTGAAAGCCTTGGTACATAATATTAAACCATCTTTTGGAAGTTTATTTTCAACGGTTTTTTTAACACATTAGTTCTATTCTGGTGGAAACAATTTACCTTCTTCCAACATATTCTTGTCACCAGAAAGATGAGTAATTTGTGGATTCAAAGGATCACTCCTCAAAAACTTGACAGAGTTAACGATTAAAATGCGCATGTTAACGTCTAGTAGACCTGGCTACTTGCAATGGCATTGTATTTGTCACGTTCGAAGATCATCAAGGCTTTTCATACCTTGAAGGTCGTAATTACAGCAAGCTCGACCAAAGAAATTGTTTGAATTTTTCCACTCAAGTCGTACGTTGTTTCATATTTGTTATTTTTATGCCCATTGTGGCAAAATATTGCAGTAATAAATATTACTGATGGCAACATGTTACTCGAAATATCATACTTCAAAAAGCCTTGGTCCAAAGGTTTTTCATGCGATACACCTTAAAAAATGTCCCAGTGGACATTGCATAATGATCACCTATGTAGTTGCCTATGTAGATGATATTCTATCAATTTGTTGACAAACATAATACCTATCTGAGCATAAAGCACATACGCACTCCACATGCCCACACATTGTTGAAAAACTAATATTTACTCGCATATTTTATACATAGCCTCCGAAATACTAATGTTTCACTGTCAGAGTAAACAATATATGTTTCATAGATGTGCCTCTACTCTGTGTGTATGCTGTACATACACATATTATTTCATGGGAAAGTCAAACCAGAGAGATGAGGATTAATCAATGGACTAAAAAGTTTGACATCAAAAATTTCGAAGACAGGTTAATGGTCAATGTCTTCTGTCAAAACTTGTTCTTTCTAGTATCAACTGCTGCCATCTGTGGTTGATTCGCTCAAATCCAAGTATCCTCGATCGAGGTTTTCACTTTGTTTTCACCATAATACATGACCCATGGGTGCATTTTTTTAAAGCGGCAGGAGGTACGCAACCTTTTTATGTAAGCACAAATACATTTTAAAGGTACCTCCCAATGACACTGAATTGTTCCCATGAGTGTTCGTTTGAGTTTTTGAAAAATCAGGACTGACTGAAAATTCTTTAATTACCTCATGCTTGTGTACAGACAATTTATTGCACTGCAAATAAAATAATATGTAATGATATAATCTATTTCATTTTCCTACCTCGTAAATGGAACAATAGGCATAGTCCCCGTCCAGGCACCTAGTACCGGAGCAGCTAGGTGCGGCAGTGGGAATACATTGAAATTTCTTCCACATCCTGGCAGTAAGTTCCTCAGCTATTTCATCACAAGTGTTCTCTAAAGTATAGTTTTTTTTTATTTATAAATTCTCACATACAGATCAATTGTAATTGCAAGTAAAAATGTGCCGAGTCATTCTTCCACAAATTAATTTCCGCAATGAAATAGATTTTTGAGTGTTTTTGTATCAAATGTCGAATGTAGCATGTCTTGCAAGTTTTCTGAATTTTCCCACACAAATTGCTTTGGAATATTCTCGAAAATTTCGACGTGTTTTCTTATCCATTGCCTGCTTGACTGTTTATGAATTAGGTTTCCTTGCCACGATATGATTCCCTACACAAGAATAAAACTTGCTTATTTCGTCTATTCCGTTGACCATTGTAATGCATCACCTATTGAATACTTCTTTGCATTGAAAATTCTGTCAACTCCTCACTTCAGTAAATTTATCGACCTCGTCTTTCTTTCGCATGTACATTCATAAATATCGGGTTTGCAAAACTTATTTATAAATATCAAGTTTCCCTGGAGATTTTTATTTAGATTCTTCCAAGTTCCATAGAATTCTATTTTCACAAATATATCGCTGTTGGACCAAGATGTGGGCCCACGTCGTGCAAGTGTGATCTCGAAATATAACCAGTGAACAATGGTGAAAGGAAGTTTTACCTTTCATATCTCTTGTTGCATTACTTGCTTGTTCCACACAAATATAATGTCCTCACTGCAATCACTACAATTCACTTTCGCTGAATAGTAATTAACAAATCAACTACATTGGATGAATAACTCCTTCCAAAAGCCAATTGCTCTACTGTCAACAAAATGAAATGTGCATAAAACTAGGAAAATCAGTTTCAAAATGTGGAGTTTAGTTTCCCTTATCCAAGTGTGAAATGACTTCCTTCTTCAGTGCTTTAAATTACTGTTGAATGTTTGGATTTCAGTGCGCGTACAAAAACATTCAATCCCATCTTGCATCAAGATCTACACGTTCTTCTTGCGCCAGATCAATAATTCCTTTCTTGGAAAATGTCCCAAAAGTTGCAACTAAACTTGGCTGAAAGTTTACTTTCGCGTATATAATTTGTGGCTAAAACCATACCCAATGTCTGTACACATATTATGCTGCAAAAGTTAAAACATTCAAACCCAAGTATTTAAATGACCTTCACATCCAAACAATGATCAATTGTATTTTAAGCACTCGATTGTTGGCATATCTTCAACTAAAACCTTTTTTATTTCACAAAGCGTGCTAAAATTCCATGCTCATATAATCCATTTGTCACATCCATTTCAGACTTAAGCAAGTCATAGAGTTGAGCAAGTCATCCGTATAAACTTCTGAGTTTCAGTCCAATAAGTATCAACAATATATTTTATTGTGTGTAGTTTGTTCGCGCATACAGAATTTAATAACAAAAGTGTCAGGTTAAATAATGGTTGTTCACCGAACAAAAACCGATCACGTTCCCCTGCGAATTCCAACTACTTCGTTGCAATGGTAAGTAACCCTTTTCTTCAAAATCAGGAAAATTTGAGTCAGTGCATCTCATAAGACAATACTATTTAGTGTTTGGTCACCAAGCGACTCCTTACACCCAGTTAAGGTACAGTGGGCTCCGTATTGCCGTTTCAGAAAAACAGTATGCTTTGTTGTTTTGATGTCACCAAGTTTCCAACTCGATTACTCAATCACACGAATTGCACAAACAATTTCAACTCTAAAATTCATACATGCGCCATCATAACACTTAAATGTCAAATTTAGTTGGTGACAAATCTTATTAATTGGTATGTGTATTTCACTTCAAAGGCTCATCGGACGCTGGTAATTCGATGCGCCTTCCAACAGCAATGCTCACAAAATGAATTCCAAATACATGAACATCGCTGTAATGGCACTTTCTATCACAAAACATTGGATTTGTGTTCTGTAAAACACATTGGCCTCTGGGTTAACTCTGCGTAAACTTGTTTGAGCAGTACCCTTCTCTAAATCTCAAAACCGTATTTGCTGTAAACGCTGTAGGGTGTACTGTGATAGTTTCTTACTTGTATCCAAATGAAGAAAGCTGAGAGAATATTCCTGAAATTTCCAATTCTTTTAATTTATATTTCCGAAGAATACTACAGCAACATAAAAGAGAGTAATTTCTAATGTATATTCCCCTCAGTCCAAACATTACATTGTGTGATGTTTAGGTCATGTTACAAAATCAGTCGTGCAATTCTTCAATCACTTTTAAGTCTATTTTCACGACTTCCATTTATTTCAAAAAAGTTTTCTTTTAATGTGTAAAAAGCATTCAATGACGATAAGAAGTACCACTCCATCTGTTGTGGAAGAGCCTTGAACTGGCACTTTACAGTTTAGTCATGTTTTGTGGAAATTGAACTTTTGTTGAACGAACTAAAACGAGAACAATTTAATTTTCACATTTATGTACACATGAAAAGTACACTCCGTTGGTTTCAAAATGAATACTGGTCCTTTTCTTCGGTACAGGTGCATAATCGGTATTCCAAATAACCAGGAAACATTCTATCCTCGATTTAATCATATAAATAAGTCAAGTGACCAAACGTTGTGTATGTAGCACTGTGGACTTATTAATTGCCACAGCCTAACTGTTAAAAATTGGTAAGTCAAAAACAGAAAGTCTGTAGCTGCACTTTTTTGCCTTTTGAGATTAATTCCCCAAGTCCTCAAGACAAACTCTCTCCATCACTTGTCGTCTCATTAAAAACCACTCCTTACCACACAGAAATATTGCAAAAGAGAAATCCTCTTCTGTGAAACAATTACAAAACCATAAAGTTCTTCTGAATCTTTCCAACTTCTATTCCATGCTGCAATAGATACTGGAGTCTCTTCGCCTCAACTATACAATTGGCATTTTCCATAACTCAGGTGAACTTTTCCGTATCAATTACACGGGCCATCCAATACAGTTAATAACTCAGTAAATCAGCGTACCTTATCAGCACTTCTTTTTGCTACTACTAAGTGCCCACAAGTATAGCAAAGGAGAGAAGCAGAAAGTACACACTGCGCTCAGGTAGATTTCTAGGCACTTACAGGGCGGGTTGGCTTCCTCTGCTAGGAAGGGACTTCTGTCGGATGGATCAACTAGTGGTGAAAGCGATATGATATTTACAGGACAACAAACGAAGAGTGGGGTACACTGAGTCTTTTTGTGAGGTGGGAGAGGTTATGGTGAAAATTTCGTACATTAAAAAAGATGAACTTAACTGATCAAAAAAGACAATAACCATGGCGAGCCAGAGTGGCCGAGTGGTATACAGCGCTGTGCTCACCACACAGATGGTCATGGGTTCGATCCACAAACCTCCACCAATGCTTGTGGACACATCTGCAAGTATGTGGATCAAAAAGGTTTGTGTGCCATGCTGACCTCTATGCAGTCGGCAGGTGTTGCACCGGAGGTGAATCTGATGATCACAAAAGTGAGAAAGTGTGCAAAGTGATCCCTGGCTTTGAAACCCAGGACAGACATCACCAGAAGCCCAAAACAAGAGTATCAGTGGCCCCACAAAAAGGACATATGTCTTCCAAAATATTTTTTTTTTAAAAATAAGACAATAACCATCAGTATTTATTGTCCCTTAATTTTGGTCAAGTTAAAAAAGACAATTGTTTCAAGACTGTTGTTATTTATTATTTTTCGCCCTAATGATCTAACCTTCTACTTCAACCTATCGGCAAAGTCATCGAAACTCACCCTTGAGCCACTTTTTTTTCAATAGAGTTTCTACAGAGAACCTGGTAGACACCTAGTGTATGGGACACGGTTCATATTGCGAGTACTCCAGTGCAATAAACAGTACAAGCCAATATCAACAAGAAAGCAGACCAGTCTTGCTACAAACCTTAATCATCATCTTATGTTATTAACGTCTCTATCTCTCTTCACGTATTTAACACCTTCCACAGTAACACATCGTTTTGTACCTGTGCTCTTATCATATGAAAGTTCCGAGTACCAAGACTGATAAATCGAAGAAACAAACATACCTTCTTGCTTTTTCGGGGTTTTTTTTGTAAACTAAATATACATATGTTTGGCTAGAGATGACTCAATGTATTGAGGATGATTTTGTATTGCAGTTTCTCTCTGCTAGTAAGCTGTTTTATACTCTGTGGTAAGAAACCTGAACAAATACCAAACCACAGACTGACATCACAATTCAGGTAAACAGAATGGTCCTGTCAAAAGCCACTGGGTATCTGCTAATTGCAAACCTCCACTTGAAAGCATCACGCAACCTACTAATATATTCTTTTCATGTTCATTTGAAGAGAAAGGCGCATTGACAGATCGAGATGACCCTGCATAGCGAACACAACGCCTTCCTAACCAACGCTGACTTTCCTAAGCAATCTCCAAGATTCCTGCTACTGAAATCACCACTTACGACCACGTTTCTTTTTTTTCTCTTTTTGGAAGCACTTACTCCAAACCTTTCAAAATGTGTAGGGAAAGCACTAGCAGTTTACTTTTCAATGTATCATTTACAGACTGATTAATACATGGACCTATCCTTTGTGTCTGCTGTGAACGTAATTTGTAAGCAAACATACCAGATTAACCTTCAATGATACGAATCACAGTTGGGTTCAACAATCAACAAGTGATTGAGGCTCAGGTAAGTATAACTAAGTTAGTACTCTCAAAATACTAGTCCTGCTCACTGTATCTTATTCAAAATCTTGACGCAACATAAAGTTGTTTTTCTGATCTGCCCTTTTTAGCAACGAAAAAAGTTCCGATTGCAGAATTCGTTCGTTCTTCAAACCGTCCTATTTCTAGTTTCTTGATTATCATGCAAATCACCACACTCAGAGCTGTCGGGACAATGAGGGTTCAGTTACTGCCATTTTTAGGTAGAGTACGGTATTTTGTGCAGTCTTCTGCAGGTAACAACGCAGCTCGAATGTCTCGGGTATTTTTGAACCTGGTTCATTACGAGAAGTGATCCTTTTAACAATAACACACATACAACATTAAGGTTTTGAAACGCAGCTGCTGTTAGCCCTAACTGAATAGTGACAAAACTAATACAATCTCTCTATTCACACGTACATCTACGAACCAATTCTGAGTCTGATGTGATTCCCTGCAAATCAATATAAACCCAACACAGTTGCAAAACAAGAAAGTCCTCCTGCGTGAACGCAAGATGCATACCGCCCACCGCATAGCAAGTGCTTGCTCTGCTGTCCTGCTGTCCTACCCTATTCCAGCTGGGGGGGAGGGAGGGGAGGGAGGGAGGGGATACCCCATCTCAGCCAGGGGGTACTCCTGGCCAGACCTGGTTTGAGTACCCCCCCCCCAGCTGGACCTGGCTTGGGTTCCCCCTAGCCAGACCTTGCTCAGGTACCCACCCCCCCCC
>JBCAUG010527302.1:0-12318 GCA_038406175.1 Haplosyllis leylae | reverse complement strand
CCCCCCCCCCCCCCCCCCCCCTCCCCCCCCCCCCCCCCCCCCCCCCCCCCCCCCCCCCCCCCCCCCTCACCAACTATTATTGCCAAAAGAACCACACTTTTCTGAAGGGAATAAAAGAGCTTCTGAGAGTGTTAAGCTTTATAGTCTCATATTGTAGGGAAGGATAGATTACTGTTTTCAAGAATTCTAACTCTCCTAAAAAAATATGTCAAACCAGAATAAGATCTTGAAGGACATAATTTGATGGAACAAATTCTGTGAAGTATTTAATGGGATGCAGCAATACCCTTATCAGTATGGTTGAAACTTGATCAGTCATTCAGTTCTGACAGCTGTTTCTCTGGATATGGAGCTCTCTCCAATCACAATTTCTTCCCCTTTGAAATTCCTGAAAAGATCAAAAAAGCTGGTAAATTTGTTAATCAGTAGAAAACACATATTTTGATTGCATGAGTTCAAAGCCAGTTTAGAAAATAAAAACCGATACAGATCATTTGTGATAATTCTGTGACAAATCCTGACAACGAGAAGAATTGCTTGTCCATTTATGCAAATTTATTTGCCAAAAACTTAGCAAAAATTTCCCTCAGCAAAATGTAACTTCAGAATTTAGGCAGTACATTTGTCTGATATTGAACACTACCTTTTACCATGTTATGTTGGCACTTACATCCCAAATTTAAACATCTGTTATGAGTAGAAACTTACCATAGCATTGTGGACTGAAAAATAACCCTGTACAACTCTGATCATGGACAGTACATTAGAATGAGAACAATGAAATTCAGATAACATAACCTGATCACAATGGGCCAAAATAAATTATTAATATTAAGTAAAAAACATTGTTGCAGATAACTAATAGACAACTGAAAAACATATTTCTTCTTGATTCATGCTTTGTATTGGCAGCATTGATTTGTGATTTTTACAGTAAATAATGTTAAACTTATTTTTAAGTGTTATCTAAATATTTCAGAGAGTTGTAGGTTTTAACAAAAGAAATCTTGTTAAAATAGTAGTTACTAAAATTAAAAGTAAAGGTTATTGGTAATTCCAGGTTAGAAAAACCTCATTCTTTGTAGTACAGACTGTTCCTGTGTTAACAATAACAGGATAGATACTGTGGCTTCCTGTTACTGAAATATGTGCAGTCAATCATGGCTCCTACATTGTCAAGGTTATTGGTGGAACTGAGTACAGATGGGCATGAGACCACATTCATGAAAATCATACAGATGCTGTCAAGCCTGATATGCATCCCCGAGTGGAAGTTGACTGAACACCCTGCCAGCACTCCATCATCAACTGTTGCTCTGAGAATACCCACTACTCCCACAGCTGTACAACCTTTTGCTCCTGCAACACCCAAGCAAGCTGCAGCCCAAAGCTCTACAATAGCAGGCCACATTCAGTGAAAGACACCCATGTGTACAGATGTACAACCAAAGATCAGTAGCATTGGCATAGCACCTCAACATTTTAGTTGTGTCAGTAAGGCATCATAATGCCTTATTGAACAAATATAAACATATTTGTGATCATGATGACATAGATGTATTTGATACGGTGCGAAATTTGAAATGTAAACAATGTGAATTTGTTATTAACTAAGGCTCTGATGACCTAAAAAATGACGGCAATATATGCGTGAGTAAAGAAGGAAACCACATATATTACCATGGAATGGAATTAGGGTCAATATTTGAAAATAGAGACTAAAAGAAAGTGCTAGTGAACGATAATACAGAATGTGCCAACTGCCATATTGGATATGATCGTCATCATTATCATGATTTGAATAGTACAGAGAAAAGTAAAACAAGTGGACTATACTGAATAAAATGAGTAACAAAAAACTACCGCAAACATGTCCTGAGAATCAACATAATATTAGGAAATTTACCACCCCCACACAAACATCAGCATCAGAACACGAAAAGGAGAAACAGCAAAGTGAACACGAAAGGGCAAAACAGTTAGAACAAAGGAAAAAACGTGAAAGGGCAAAACAAACACCGGCTCAACTGGATAATCCCAAGAATAGAACGCCACCAAGTATTGAAGTAGAGAATACTGCAAAGAAGCTGAACTTTGAAAGTCCCTTTCAACACATCATGAACGAAACAGAAGAAGGCACTATGAAAGCGAATACAGAAGAGACTACAAAAGGTAAAATACCATTGAATGACCTAGACAAGCTTGAAATAAGACTGATTAAAAAAATCAGCAATATGATTAATCCGTTGCAGCAGAGTATAGATGGGCTGAAAAAAGACTGGGAAACACATCGTGATGACCTATTATCTCTAAAGGCGGAGAATTTGAAGCTGACCAGGAAGGTGGAAAAACTAGAAAATGCTACAGAAGACCTGAGAGGCAAAGTTAAATGGCTGGAAAATAAACTACTAGAAAATAGCCTCATAATACGACGAATAGGAGAATCCACCTGGGAATCTGAGGAGATATGTCGTGAAAAGGTCATAAACATATTGGCTAGGATAGTACCAAAGGATACCCACGAAGAAAAATTAGCAGTGGCCCAAAGTATTCCTATAAAGTCCATAAAACGAATGGGGAAGTATAATCCGCTCACAATTAGGCCGGTGAACATTGTCCTCGAGAGCAAAGGTGATACAGAGTACATATTAGAACATAAAAGACATCTAGGAAAAGGTGTCTTCGTAGATCAGGAATATGGTCCAGAAACAGAGCGAGAGAGAAAATATCTAAGACCAATTCTAAACGCTGCCCAAAGATTAGAAGAGTACAAAGGAAGATGCAAATTAGAGGGTGATACCCTTGTAATACAAGGTAAGAGATATGATAGGCGAAACCTGTACTCACTGCCAGAAAATATCAACGGATTTCACGCCACCAGCAGAAGCGACGGTAAAACCCTAGCCTTCTTTGGGGAGTTGAATCCTTTTAGCAATTTCCATCCAAGTAACTTCACCTTCAGCGGTTATGACTTTCACTCCAGTGAACAAATGATTCAATTCATGAAGGCTTCCTTCTTTGAAGATGATGAATGTGCCAAACATATCATGAGAAGTGATAGTCCAATTGAATGTAAAACTATAGTGAGAAATATAAAGAACTATGACAGAAGGAAATGGTTAACTGTGGCAAAAGAACTGTGTGATGGAGGCATCAGGGAGAAATTTCGCCAAAATCCATATTTAAGCGAACTATTACTTAGCACTGGAAACCAAACCCTGGTTGAAGCCTGTAATGATACAGACTGGGGATCTGGTGTACCCCTACATGGTGATAGGTGCTTGGTCCCTCAAACCTGGTATTCACAAGGTCTTCTGGGAACAATTTTAGAAGAAACAAGAAGCTGGCTAAGGGACATTAAAGGGGAAAACGCTGGAAGATCACCAATCGCTGAGCATGAAAATAACAACATGGAGACAACCTGAAGAGGTAGAATTTAGTCGAATATTTTAAAGACCATGAAAGGGTGTAACATCACATTCCTTGTACATATGTCATATTTATTGATATATCATTAAAAGGCGTAACGTTCTAATGTATCCTCACTACACTAGGAACAATAATGTTGAAACGGATATATAATCATATAAAGTAGGCCGTCGTTTTTTTGCACTCGTCAGCTGCTCACTACGCAGACTTATCATCTAAATCTGCGTTGCTCTTCTATTTCAATTGTAATACAGCACCGACTTGCACTAACAGCACGTATCCTTTTTTCACTTTCACTGGTATCACTGTTATTACACTCTCATCCATACACTTGGCCCATGTGTTTCACTAAGCTAAAGAAACCTATCACTGATGCTTTGCAATGCGACTTAAATCATCTCAATGTTGGAGTAGAACTTGTTGATAATTGTGATTACCTAGAACCTGAAGAAATCAGAGATGTAGTATTAAACAAACAAGACTTAAGCATAATAGAATTAAATATCCGCGGTCTACAAGGAAAACAGTCTGAATTGTTGCAACTTGTTAACTCATGTTTTAGGATAAAACTGGATATTATAATCCTATTAGAAACATGGCTAACAAAAACTAGTACACCAAAAATCGACATTCCTGGTTATGACTTAATAAGCAAACCCCGCACACACAAAAAAGGAGGGGGAGTAGCAATCCTAATAAATAGTATGTTAAATTACAAAATACGACCCGATTTAGATGTAAATGATCCATGTTTCGAGAATTGTAATATCGAGTTGACAACTAAACTCAGTGCAGTTGTGATTAGTGCTATTTACAGACCACCCAACACAAATCAAAAACATTTCTTAGAATTTTTCAGCAACCTGTTGAATAAGGTCACTAGCAATAACAATCCTAACTGGATAATCAGAACCGATCATAACATGGATCTTGTAAAAAGCACAATCAACAAAGCTACTGGAGATTTTCTAGAGAAATTGTTAGATAAAGAACTATTCCCTACAATCACAAGGCCAACTAGAATCATGAAGAATACAGCAACTCTTATCGATAACATAATAGTGAGCAACAGGTTGTACAACAGAATCAGAAGTGCTGTAATTATCAATGACATAAGTGATCATTTACCTTGTATTGTGATTGTTGAAAATATGAAAGCAGGAAAGAGCGAAACATTAACAGTAACAAGTAGAAATACGAAAGGGAGAAACATCAAAAATCTAAAAGACGAACTTCAATCTGTAGATTGGAGTTTTGTACATGAAAATGAATGTGTTTCTTCTAAATTTGGTAGATTACATGAGATTATCACTGTAGCAATTGAGAAACACTGTCCGGTAACAACCCGTAAAGTGTCGAGTAAACACACTCATATTGAACCATGGATTTCGGCAAGTATTAGAAGATGCCAACAAAAGAAAAATAAACTATATCGTAAGTTGCTAGAACAAAAAACTGAAGAATTAGAGTACAAATACAAGATGTATAGAAATACACTCCAACGAGTAATAAGAAAAGAAAAAGAAACATATTTTGTAAATCAATGTATTGAATATAGACAGAATACTAAGAAACTATGGCAAATCATAAATGAAGTAACTAAGAAAACCTCTAATAAAGAGAGCCTACTCAAAAGCCTAAAAATAGACAATGTTTTGGTTACCAACCCAAAAAAGATAAGCAATGGTCTTGCATCTCATTTCGCCAATGTAGGCACTAAGCTGGCTCAATCTATGCCACCGAGTAAAAAGTCTATATACCAATACATTGATAAAATTCAAAGGAACCCGCACAGTGTATTCATAGACCCCTGTACCGCAACTGAAATAAAATGCATAATATGTAAATTGCCATCTAAGAAAAGCCATGGATACGATGGTATATCCAATGTCTTGTTGAAAGAATTGGGAGATATACTAGCTGAACCATTGTGTATCTTGTATAACGAATCACTACAAACAGGTGTTTTCCCTGAAATAATGAAACATGCAATAGTTGTACCCCTACACAAAAAGGGTCCAAAAAACGAAGCTAAAAATTACAGACCAATCTCCCTACTGATAACTTTGTCAAAAATTTTAGAAAAATTGATGTATAAGAGAATATATAATTTCCTGAACATAGATCAAATATATGTAAGCCAATATGGTTTCAGAAGTAAACACAGCTGTAGCGATGCTATCACCGAATTGGTCAGTACAATTGCAAAAAACTGGGAAAAAAGGAACACACCATAGCACTATTTATTGACTTGTCAAAAGCTTTCGACACTTTAGATCATAACATACTGTTTGCCAAGATGGAGAAATATGGGATTAGAGGAAATGCTCTCAACTGGTTCAAAAGTTATTTAGTTAATCACACACTATCAGTAAAATGTAAAACAAAGTTAACAGGACAATTTACAATTTCTGAGAAATACAGTGTAGAATATGGCAGTCCACAAGGCTCGATCCTAGGACCCCTGATTTTCCTAATTTTTTGCACTGACCTAAATTTATTTCTTGAATGGTGTAGAAGTATTCTTTTCACCGATGACACTATGGTGTACAAAAGTCATAAAAATCTTGATTACTTGCAGTGGATGGTAAATGAAGATTTCAAGATTATACAAGACTGGTTTAAGGCGAATAAGCTGACTATGAATTTAGGAAAAACAGTCTGCTTACTGTTCTCTCATGGCAAAGTAAGAAAGAGTAGAGTTAAATCTTGATGGTGTCAAAATACCGCAGGTAGATCACACTAAATTTCTGGGCGTATGGATTGATGACAAACTGAATTGGAATGAACATTACTCTAAGTTAATAGTAAAGTTGAAACAGAACTTAGGATTATTGCGAAATGCTCGAAACTTCTTAAATACCATGGCCTTAAAATCATTATACTACACTCAGATCTTTAGTCATATTACCTATGGCATCGGCTTGTGGGCCAATCATATCCCAAATACAAAGATTGTTAAGCTCCAAAAAATCCAAAACCAGTGTGTCTGTTACATACAAAGGAAAACTAATATTAGTAAAGATGACTTCATATCACTGAAAATCTTGAATGTCGAACAGCTAATAATGCTGGAAAATCAAAAGTTTGGTTATAAATTCTATCATAATTTACTGCCTGCAGAAATATCAAAATGTGTTTCCACAGATCAATACGGTAAATCGTTAAAAAAAGATCACAATTATAGCACTCATGGCAGAAACTTACTAAATGTGCCTAAGACAACAGGTACCCTATACTTGAACAGTATATTGTGTAAGGGTATTTGTGAATATAATAAATTAAAGGGAGAAACAATTAAGGCATCTACTCTGGAGTCTTTTACTAAGGAATGTAAAAATTTAAATTTTAGGATGCAAAAAACATGAAAGGGTGTACCAAACGTATGTAAAACAGTGATTGACATGAAAAGGAGAAACATGTGCAAGAAACTATTGTAACAAGATCATTTACATGAAAGGGTGTAACATTACACTAATATGCTTAAGAAATTTGTTATTTTATATTATTTATCGTATCTCACATTGATAACTTAAAAATATTGCGATAGCATGCAGACTGCCTCGTTCTGGATCTGATGACCTACTTAATTTCGCGCCAAGACAAGAAAAACCACGAACCTGTAAAACTACTCAAAATGGCATTGTTTGAAGATTGTGATCTTATCGCTCCAGATTTAGTGTCCATTGTGTCAAACTTTGCTTATAGACGGTACATACAGTACATGCCAAGTGACGAGGCTATTACTGAGGAGATGTACCAACAGATGGAATTAAATAACATGCACTGGATTGAGAAGAGGTCTTGTCACAAGTCGGATGGCAGTAGGAACGTGTCAGCCATATTTGAACTCTTCGGTTCTTTTTCAAATGAAATCAGTGACCAAGTAAGAGCGAACATGATACAACACGTTGAGCATGAAGGTAAATTGTATAAATCAGTGGGACAGATCGTACTGGGTATGCGACAGATTGGATTAGAATCCTGGTGCAATGAGATGAGAGACTCAAATCAGTTTCCCGACGAGCTCACCATTTACGCGCTCAGTAGAACATACAATAGGCACAAGCTAGTTCTCTGCCACAAAAGATTCTGGACAACATTAGAAGCTAAAGCACCGATGCCTGAAATGGAGCTTTTCCAAGCATGCCACGTACATTTAGCTTATTTAGGATGTGGCTTGTTTGGACAGTTGAAAATCAAGCCATATGAATCAGAAATTCCCAACCCTAGGATACTGGAGAACCTTTCCTTACTGTTGTCAATCTCCAAGAGCAGAGGAGGAAGCAGGAAACCCCTCAACCTCAGTGTGAGTAATAAGGTGTTGAGAACTGATAATACTACTGATGATGGTCCTAATGTAGTGGAAAATTCGTCCAACACATCTGAAGCATTACATGACCATACCTATACTGGACTATCACAACCAAAAAGTGCGAGCACATTAGATACCTCAACTACTCCAGAAATAAAACCTGATAACCCCACCACAAACAAAACGCAGCACAGCCAACCAGGAAGCAGTAGTATAGCTGCCGTCACCATAGATACACCTGCAGTGAATATCCCCGAACATCTGTACCTACACCCAATTCTTCAGGAAAAATACTACGGAGAGCAAAGAGATCCAAACATGAAAGGGGGTAACGATGAAGCAGTAAACGCGAAAGGGCGTAACGACTTATCACCTGCAGCACCCACAGAATCAATTGATGAGCTATCAACAGCAGCACCTGAAGATCCAATTGGAGAAATTGAAAAAGCCTTACTATCCAGTGTGACAAACCGTAAGTGCTATATTCCGTTAGAACGTTTACATGTTGATGTGATAAAAGCCTTCTGCCCCTCACAACAAAGCCCACTTATAGATCCATACTCCAGCTTAGAAGACATTGGTACTAAAAATGATAGTGATAGTGATAGTGAACCGGGGAAACAATGGCGTAAAACCTGTGAACAACAAGCTGTTGAAGAACTGAACTTGTATCCTCTGGTGATCCACTCACACACGAGCTACTTTATGAGAGCTCGCCACAACAAAAGGACACTTTCCTCTCGACCACAAAGAAAGTGTGCTAATGTAAACTATGCTGACCTTGGGGGACCAGATTCAGAAGAAGACCCGCCAAAGAAAAAACTCAGCAAACCCAGAGTAAAAACAGAACCCTCTAAAGATAGGATAGCCGCACAAGAGGATATAATAGCATGTGGCAAGCCAAAACACAAACCACCTGCACCAGTACTTAGTACTGCTGGTAAAAAACATTTCTTCAGAAAGGATCCTAACAGAGCAAAGCCACCTCATAGGAAACCAATTCCTATTAAAAATGATCCAGAGAATAACATTCTGGATTCACAGAATGGAGCAAAGACCAACCATGGTCAGCCCAAAGACGCAGCCCCTGTTCCCAAGGGAAGCTTCAAAACTGAGGAACATGGTCTTAAAAGGTATAAGGAAGTGCGCTACTTCAAGTGCCCGAAATGCGGGATCCATAAGACAACTGTTATGAAGTTGAATGATCATTATAAGCATCGTCACCCGCCGATAAAATGTGACAAGTGTATTATGGTCTTCAGTACACCTTCCGGACTATCTAGGCACCAATATGTACATTCAACTCCCAGGTACCCATGTCTGGACTGTGAAAAAAGCTTTCATTTTAGCTCGGAGTTGAAAACACATAGAGTAGTGCATCTCAAAGTAAAGGCCCACTTCTGTAACCATGGTAACTGCGAAAGAGGTTTTATGAACAAATCGGACCTTTACAAACACGTAAGGGAGCATGACGCTAAAGAGTTAAGTTGTGACAGTTGTGATTACACAACTAAAAATCCGAGACTACTAAAGAGCCACCAGCTGGTACACACTAACGTGAAACCGTATTCGTGTTGTTATTGTCTTGAAAAATTCAAGTATCGTACCCAGTTGCATCGTCATAAGGAAACATGCAAAAAGAAGCCTTCCAGAAGTGCTTCACTGGACTATTAGAACATTAAGAGGAGTAACATTCATGCTGATTGCAGCATAAAAGGAGAATCGTTTCCTTACTAGATTGTAATATTTATTGACTGCTTTTCTTTTCGTATTGTATTGTACAGTATTATCTATTGCTGTGTTGCAGTTTTATATTATCTCTTAAGCAGCAACAGTTGTTGCATATAGTGTTTAAATTACCATACTATGGTTGTGTATCTTAAAGAACTTCTTTTATTGCAAAATTATTTTTAAGAAAAAGTGTAACAAATCATCCAATAACTCTTATCACGAAAGGGCAAAACACCCCACCTCATACTATATTAAATCACGAAAGGTCGTAACATCGGCTGGAAACCAAAATATTCATTACAGCTCCTTAAAGAATTTCTTAGTCATCTTGTTAACACTACAAGAGGTATATTAAGCCCTTTGTTTATTGGTATTACTGTGTATTATATTTCAAAGAAAGCTATCAAAAGCTAAAAACTGGGCATAACATTCGCACATTGTAAATAAGTTCTGAATTGGTTGTGAATTTGTCGTTATTTTTTTTTCTTTTGTTATCTCTCGCAGGGTATCCAACATGTCACAATGTAAGGTCAACTCTGACCCTGGATATCCTTCTCTCTAATTCGATAAAGACTTATAAAAAAGATGTAACAACATGAGTGTCGTAATGTATTTACGAAGAGAGAAAATAAATTATTATTATTATTATGTGACAAGATGAACAAATATAGTTGTTCACAATGGTTAACAATCAAAAGACACTAAAAGACAATGCTCTTAAAGCATAGCTTTCAAATTAATTATTTACTTTATAATAGATATACACACCAAATTTTCGCATTTGGATTAAGTTAAGAAAAAGAATGTTGTGACATTAACAGTTTTATATAACATTCACTGCAAATATTGTGTATCAAAAATAGATAACTTTTCCCAACTTTTGATCCTCTACCTTATTCAGAACAACACTCTTGACTGCTTATAGTATGCATTGACTCCCCAGAGGCAAACTTAAGGATACTCAAATTGAGTATTGGGACCGTTACAGTCATACACATATGCAGCCTGGTGAAAACCATTCCTCTCCCTTATGCCCAGAGTTCCAAACATGAAACATGTTATAGCTTGTCACAATGAAAATGAAGAGTTTCACTTGAGAATTATGTGCCTTACAAGATGGAGAAGGGACTTCTTATCTATCGGCTGAATGTCAAATTTAGATTCTGGTGACTTGAAGTCCAATTGGTTTTGATAATACATCCACTTTCCATGGCAAGACAAATGGGATTTGGCCATAAAGGTGAGAAAGTTAATACTTGCTTTAATCCACTGAACATTTTTTTAACTTTAATTCTATGCAATTGAATTAAATGTGAAAATAATGGCAATACTAGCCAATGGAAAAAGGGAGAACTTGATCCCTCATCTCAAGACATTGAATATCTAGTTTTGTTGATAGGTCACAATTATCTGTACACGGTAGTTGGCATTTTCAAACAACTTTACAAAGATCCTGGCAATGTACTTGGAGTGCATAAACAAAGTATATCCATGTATATGATCTCAATCCTCTCTCTAGGAAAAATACATGATCTGTATAAGTGAACACAGGTCAAATCATTACAAATAAAGCAACCAAAGTCTTGGCAACAAGTCTATCAAATGGAATACCAGTGCCACCTTATTCTTTTAACTTAGTGAAACCATTATGACAGAAGCACCATACAGACTTGATAGAGCACAATTGACATAACATGTCTGCATGTGCTGAATAATAATTGTTAAGCAATTGTTGTTATGTCAAAAATAACAAAAATGTCTGAAAGAAAGTGTCCTGAATGTTCAGTTAGCATTTTTAGCTCTTTCAGACCTATTTTTGCCTGCAACTACAATCACAGAAAAGGTTCAAGTTAAAAATATTTCTGATACAACACAGGGCTTCCAGAAAATTCACAGCTGGCACAAAATGCTAACTACCTTCATCAACATCTCTGTCCAAAGGAACCCATAGAACTTAACTGTACCTCTATGCTTCTTCCACATTGACATTATTGGAAATGAGTGCTGCAAGCAATAAGATGATTGAGATTCTTTCTCAAACCAAAAACTGGTTCATAGATGCTACATTCAAAATTGTTTCAAAGCCTTTCAGCCAATTGTTTAGCATTCATGCTTTCATCAAGTCAGATAAAAGTTTCAAACAAATTTCACTGATCTTTGTCTTCATGTCTGGAAAACATAAGAAAGACTACAAAAATGTACTTTCAGCTATCAAAGATCTCCTTCCTTCAGTTGTTGTTAAAACTGTAACCATTGATTATGAAGCAGCAATATGCAATACTATTCCCCTGGAGTTTCCTGGTGATACAATACTTAGATGCTATTTTCATTGGGCACATGCTGTTTGGAGAAAGGTACAAGAATTTGGAATCAAGTTGCTTACAACAGTAATGAAAAGACACACAAATACATCAAGAAGCTACTTGCTCTTCTGTATCTACTAGTAGAACATATCAAGACTGTCTTCATAGCACTTCAAGAGAAAGCAGTTACTGAACCACTCCAAGAGCTTACCACCTACATTTCAAACACCTGGCTAAACAGCAGTGTCTGGGCAATTACTTCATGGTCAGTATTTGGCTGTTACTCTAGAACCAACAATGATGTGTGTCATAGCCAGAATACGAATGTACCGAATGAACCGCATAACCAATAATTAATTACCGAGTATCCATAAGCCCCAATTGCAATAAGTGACCGAAGTGGACAATAGTCACGCTTGAGTGACCTACCCACTAAGCGCCCTCCACTAGGGCATGCCACCCATAGGCACACCCGATACTTAAGGTACTCACCGGCCTAACCAGGCATGTTTTTATGATCTTATGATGAACCTGTAACTA